>JANHAO010000460.1:0-41693 GCA_026873985.1 Saraca asoca | reverse complement strand
CAGAAAAATTGGCTCTCTCTCTTCTTCTAACAATGCAATCCTATTTATAGAGGAAGGAGGAGTTACATGCATTAATTACAAGCTATAGTTATATTACATCAAGATATAAATGAGAAAGACAGTAAACAGGCTACCATCCAGCTACTGCAGAATGTAGGCTGCGGGGTGGGCCCCCTTGGTCTGCTGTAGACTTGTGTCTGTCTGCATCCGCTGCTTGGCACAGCTGTGCCAAGCAAGGTGCTGGGCGTCCTGAGTAGGAATTCCTAGCTCGGGGGCATCATAGGGACCTGTTGTAGTGAGCTTGGTGCTGCTTAGAGAGGTAGCGGGCCCAAGCAGGGTGATCGGCTACTTGACGAGTTGGTCTTGTGCTATTCTCGTTGTGTTGCTGCCTTGCGAAGTGAGGCTTGCTTCACATGATGGTGCCAGGACTACTTCGTTGTGCCGCTTTCTGATGGGTGAAACGAAGCTCGCTGAGTGCCTTTGGTGAGGTGAGGGGCTTGGCCTTTACCGCCCTCGGGGGCTCGTTCACTCGAGGCCATTTTTGCATATAATAGGATCGAACTGATTTTCACATATAACAACTACTTTACTCAGATAGCAGAACTTGAGATGGTTATAATTGTTGTAGTAGGTTTTGATTTTGTGACTAGAAAAAGGCTTATGAATCAGTATAAAACAGATATGTCTCATCTAGCTAAAAAAGCTAGGTAGATTAAACAACTGCATAAAGAAAAAGATAGAAAAATCAAGAAATTTCCATTTAGAAAAGAAAGAATAACCTATGTAAAAAAAAAAGGCAATGGAAGATGAAAAGAAAATACATCCAGCCAAACTAAAACCTAGTACTCCATATGTTTGTCCCTTATTAAAAAATGTAGAAATTAAAGATAAAATGGATAATATAAACAAGAAAAATTATTCTTTTGATATAAATAAGGCAAATCAATTTTTTTACATCTTGTTGAAAGAAAAACAAATAAAATTATTTAATGGTCATTGGATTTTGACTAAGAAGTCAATGATAAAAAATAATATAAAAATCATAACATTTTTGGCCATACTAACAATTGTGTGCATTTTAGGGACATAATTGAGAAGGCTATCAAGAAAGGATGCCTCCAATTTGCTAGTAAAGAAAAAAAGATGATAATCAACAAATATCCGATCTTGACAAGCTTGAATTATATCGAACCTTGAAAGTCAAGTGAAGTAAATGTAGCTGAGGTGAACACAATAATCATTAATGAATATGATAACCCTTTAGATGCACCTTTCATATTTGAAGCTTACCCAAAGAAAGGTGAGTCAAACTCAAAATTCATTGAAAATATCAATGTTGAAGGTGGGATATTAAAAAGGTGTCCCACATGTGAAGAATATTATGATGAAGTAAGAGTTTTACTTGTCAATTTAAGGAATGCAATAGAATAGAACCAAAGAAAAAAGAAAAGGTTGAAAAGACTACTTCAGCTGTGCAAAGGGATATAATTGTCAAAAAGAAAGACAAAAAGAAATAGAAAATAAGAGAAGTTGAAGGAAAGAATGATACAAAAGAAAAGTCAATGTTTAAAAGAACCGACTTTGATTATCAAGATCATCTAAACAAGAACCCAATTAACTCGAGGAGACATGTCGATAGAAAAGTGGGTAACCAATGAATCAAAACCAAGTAAGAAACAAATGTGGAAGCCCATAATTCCAAAAGGGCAAAACAAATGGTACAACCCTAATTATCAACCTTCACCTCCAACAAGGACTAAAAAACATCATATGTAAAGATAGATTGCTTTTAGAAAGAAATAAAAAATAGGCCAATATTTTGATCAGATTCCATCTAGCCCTAAAGAGTCAAGTGACATTAAGAAAGAAAAGGAGAAAATAGGATTGGCAAAATATTTAAAAACTAAAGGACAAAAAAATGGATATTAACATGGTATGTGTTTTGCTAATGGATTTTTTCTGTGAGTTCTAAACAATATTCGATTGATGGTTTCTATGATGAAAATAATTGTAATGACATAGTCATTTTAGATGAAATGCCTATGCTTTCTTTGAAAGACCAATAGAGCAAATAAAAAGTCATTTGTGACCTTTACATATAAAAGAACACATTGATAGCCAACCAATAAATTGCATCTTGGTCGATAGTGGTACTTCTGTGAATTTAATGCCAAGGTCAACTTCTATTAAACTCAAAAAATTAGCCAAAGATTTGGTAAAATTAAACATTGTAATGTCAAACATTAATGAAAGGATGTTAGCATTAGAGGGAGTGGTGCTAGCCAATTTGAAGGTTAGTTTTGTATCCTGAAAAACTCTTTTCATAATAATTCCATTCAAATCAAGTTATAACCTACTATTAAAACGAGATTTGATCCGCACAGTTAGTGTCATACCTTTGATTATTCATCAAAGGATATTAATGTGGATCGATGACAGTCAATTAGAATGCATCTTAGCTTATGATAGCCCTTGTCATGTTCAATGATATAATTCTAAATTTGAAATTTACAATCCCTATATCAAACCCTTAATGGTTAAAAGTGACTTCAAGCTAAATGAAGTTGACATTTGCATCTTGAATTCATCAAGATTCTCTACAATCCCAAAAGCCATGGACTCAAGTTTGGCCTGTGAAAACAAAGAATGATATATAAAAGCATTTAGCTTGACTATTAACCTACATTGTCAAGTGAAATGAAGCAATAATTCTCCCAAATTGTATATATGATGATAATCTACTTGAATTTCTTAATTCACCTTTGAGAAATGAAGAAAAGAAAATCAAAGTCCAAGATCCTTTATAAGAAGTGAATTTAAGAACTATAGATGAAAAAAGATTGGCTTACATTAGTGCACTTTTACCTAAAATAAAAAAAAATGAGAATAATTCAAGTATTGAAGGAATACATAGATTGTTTTGCATGGAACTATAAGGAAATGTCGAGCTTAAGCTAAGACCTAATCAAACATAGATTACCGATTAAGGAAGGATTTCAACCACATAAACAGGCTCCCAAGTGTTTTATTCCTGATATTGTCTATGAAAGCCAATTTCATCCAAACCACCAGATATGTCAAATGGATTTCAAATGTGGTTTGAGTGATAAAGAAAAATGGAAAACTTAGAATGTGTATTGACTTCAAATTTTTGAATGATGTAACTCTAAAGATGAATACCTTATGCCAGTAGCTGACATATTAATTGACTTGACTTTTAGGCACATCATCATCAGCTTCATGGATGGAAATATTGAATATAATCAAGTTTACATTACAAAGGATGATACATCAAATATAACTTTCAGATATCTTGGAGCTATAGGAACCTTCAAATGGGTGGCGATGCCTTTTAATTTGAAAAATGCAAGAGTAACTTATCAAAAGGCTATGAATACAATTTTTCATGACTTAATCAGCAAAATAATGGAAGTGTACATTGATGATGTAGTAGTCAAGGTTGAATCTCAAGAAGAGCACATCAAAAATTTGATCTAAACCTTTGAACAAATGCATCAAAATAATCTGAAGATAAACCCTTTGAAATGTGCATTTGATGTTTCTACAAGTAATTTCTTAGGATTCTTAGTTCACCAAAAGGGGATTGAAGTTGATAGAAACCATGCCAAAGTAATTTTAGAGACTATTGCTTCAGTAAACAACAAAAAAAATTGTAAAGCTTTCTGGGTGAGGTGAATTTTCTTTGACATTTTATTTCCAATTTATCTAGTCAAACAAGAATATATTCACCTTTATTGAAATTAAAGGTAGAAAAGGAATTTTATTGGAAGGAGTATTAGTAACAGGAATTTAAAGATATCAAACAGTATTTAATGTTACCCCCAGTAATGTCATCTCCAATGTCAGGACAGCTACTTAAACTTTATGCTTCAGCTTTTAATGATGTAATTGGATGTTTTCTAGTCCAAGACAACAAAATTGGCTAAGAAAGGGTTATCTTTTATCTTTCTAAGGTTTTAAATTCTATAGAACAAAAATATTTTGCAATGGAAAAATCATGCTTATCTTTGTATTATTATTGTGCAAAGTTACATTATTATTTGTTACCAACTAGTGTGCATGATATTGCAAAAATCAATATTCTAAAGTGTATGCTATCAAAAACAAGTTGGAAAATAAACATTGAGTTTAACAAATTTTTCCTTACAATACTGCCTATAGAAAGTTATCAAGGATAGGTAGTTGTCAATTTCATATTCAAGCATTATGGGAAGATAGCTAACTATACTAGTATGAAACTCTAGAAGTTATATTTTGATGATTCCTGTGATAAAAATGGTT
The DNA here is from genome assembly GCA_026873985.1 of Saraca asoca. Classification (NCBI taxonomy): domain Eukaryota; kingdom Viridiplantae; phylum Streptophyta; class Magnoliopsida; order Fabales; family Fabaceae; genus Saraca; species Saraca asoca. The sequence goes on along the minus strand of JANHAO010000460.1, from coordinate 37,391 downwards.
TAGGTGTAGGTGTTTTAATCATTACTCTAGAAAAGAAACCATTCAAATTTTTATTTACTTTAGATAAAAAAAAATGCTCTAATAATAAAGCCAAATATGAAGCATTAGTAATTAGTTTAGAGATTCTACTAGATCTAGGAGCAAGATGTGTGGGAATTTATAGTGACTCACAATTAGTCATAAAACAAATTTCTCAAAAGTATAAATGTCTAAATGTAAGGTTAATAAAGAATCTGGCAATCACGTTCAAACTTTTGAAAAGATTTGAATATGCAATTCTAAAACATGTGCCACGATAAAAAAAAGAAAAAGTCAATGAATTAGCTCAAATTGCCTTTGGATACAAGATTGATAAAAACAAATTTGCCAAATTAATTCAACAAGATGCTTTCTTGGAAATGATCGAAACTTGAGAAGTGTTTTATAATGAAACCAGCACTGCACCATCAAATTAGAGAATTTCACTAGTAAATTATTTGTTGAATCCTTTAATATCGGTTTGTCGAAATATTAGGATAAAGGCCATCAAATTTGTATTAGTATATGGGTTTTTCTACAAAAAAAGGTTTTGAAGGACAGTTATTAAAATGCTTGGGGTAATGAAGAAGCATTAACAACATTAGCCAAAGTGCATGAAGGAATTTGTGGTACACACTAAGCTAGGGTCAAAATGAAATGGATTCTTATTCAATGAAGTTTTTATTGCTAACATGACTAAATATTGCATTGATTATGCCAAGGGATGTGAATAATGTTAAAAATATAGGCCAATTCAGAGAATACTAGCAATTAAACTTAATCATATAATAAAGCCAAGACCATTTAGAGGTTAGGCAATGGGTTTAATTAAGGAAATATATCCATCATCCTCCAAGGACATCACTTCATTTTGGTGGCCATAGATTATTTTACTAAGTGGATTGAAGCTATTGTGTTCAAAGAAGTAAAACAATCTGATGTAATTGATTTTTTTGAACGTCATATTGTTTGTCGATTTGGTTTACTAGAAATGATTATTGCAAACCATGGAATGGTGTCCATAGGTCAACAAACTAAAGAGTATGCCAAATCAAGGGGAAACAAAATGTTAACTTTGACACCCTACTATGTGCAAGCAAGTGATCAATTGAAAGATACTAACAAGGTGATTATAAATGTGATTAAAAATCATATTGTTCAATATTCAAAAACTTGGCATAAGATGCTTGATAATGCCTCGTGGGCTATAAGAAATACTCCTAATGAGCCAACAAGGGTTACACCATATAAGCTAGTATTTGGCCACAATGTTGTTATTCTAATTGAAGTGACAATTCAACTTTTAAGGGTTCAAAGAAAAAATGAACTATTTAAGGTTGATTATAATGGTTTAATACTTAACAAATTAGAAGATCTAGATGAAAGTAGGTGGCAAGCTTTAGATAATTTGATCTATAACTAAAAAAAAAAGATTGGTTAAGTCCTACAACAAATGTTTAAAAGTAAAAAAAATTTGGCATTGACCAATTAGTTTGAAAAGTCATACTACTAATACAAAAAAATTCAAGATATGGTAAATCAACCCCACACTAGGAATGGCCATTTAAGGTCATGCATACATTTTATGGAAATAGCTACAAAATAAAGCATGTAAATGAAAATATTACCAAAATCATAAACAGTAAAAATCTTAAAACATATAAACCTAGCATCCATAAGATGCACATCAAGAACCTAAAATAAAAGTTACAACACTAGTTAAGAAAAGTCAAAAATATTCTTAAAGTTCAAACCAAAAGTAGAAAGTTCTCTCGATTACCAAGTCATCACCATCTTTTGTGACTGAGCCATCTTATAGGCAACAACAACTTCATACACATGTGTTGTAGTTGTCTTAAGATCAGTTAAAACATATCTAGCTTTCTTGGAAAATTGGGCTTTGTCTTTGTTGGTTGATTTAACCACAACTTTTAAGTTCTGATAAATTGCTCTAAGTCAACAAAGTTCTTCTTGCAATTCTGTAATTTTTTACTCAACTGCAATGATCTCCTTTAAATTGTTTTCAACTAAGTCTGTGGTTGCATTATATTTTTCAATTAAGTTTTTCCTAATCCCAACAACTTGTTTAGAGAATTTCACTAATTCTTCTTTCTTCAATGACAATTTTTGGAGATTACTTTCAACAATAGCATAGCCTTTGACTTATCTAAAAGGGACGACTATTGCTCTTGGAAATTATGAACAACAAACTTTAAGCCAATCATGACTTCAATTTTAAAAGTGCCTTGCAAAATCTATAGTGAAGATTGGAGAGCACTTTGTTGGCAGTCATTGGAGATAACAATTTCCAAGTCATTTTGTAGAACAGTGATGAGAGTCTTGATAACTTACTTGATTTTATTTTGTCTGTCACTCTTCACTTCACATGCAGGGGCAAGTTCATTTGACTTAATCTTGACAGAAATAGATGTTGACAAAGTTTTATCTTTTTCCAATAGCAACGATTCCAAAACTACTATCACTTTATCTGCCTTGTCAAATTGTTGAGTTCTGTCAACATTAGGCAATTCAATTTCTTAATAGGGAGATTTAAGAAAAGGCATAAACTTAGGTATCTATTTTGATGGGATAGCACAATGACCAAAAATGTCATTTTAGGACTTGCAACAAGATTGTGGGGACTTGAAATCTATTGACTAATGTTTTCGATTGCTTGTATAAAGGGCATAACATCAATACTGAATGGTTGTTAACCCTGAAAAAAAGTATTAAGAAGAATAAGTTTCAAAGATAATATTTCAAATAAATGTTTGACTTGAACATGAGCAAGCATCTAAGGTGAGATTGCTAGAATGGTATTAGGTTCTACTATAGTTGTCTCCAAATAAAATACAGTGTCAATTAGCTTTTGATCATGTATGAGCAATGTCAATATCTAAAGAAGTAAAGAATGAAATTGATCAAGAATACCTTCGATTGAGCTATATCCTTGGCAGCTAAAGAAATTAGTTATAGAATTGGTTGAGAAATTTCATACACAATACATTTGGAAACCATATTGCTAGTCTCTTACAACTTGATGATCCCCTTCTTTTTTGGAGGCTTTTCATCCTTTTCTTTGCCTATTGCTTCTATTACAGCCCACTAGGTGTTGGTTGATTCGAATTACATTTTCCTTTGATACTTTCTTTTCTTTTTCAATGTTATTGGCTCGTTGTCCAGAAACATGGTATTTGCCTCATCATGTTTCCGTTGTACTTCCTCAGCTATAGTTTCCTCCACATCATCTCCACAAGTTATGTCAGGAATCTTGATGGGTACTACAACATCTGGAAATGGCCAAAATAAAAGGTATCACATGTAAGTCAAGATAAAGCATCAAAATCAAGCAAATTACCTAAGGAATTCACCATAAAGGCCATCAGTAATTGATTGACATCGAAAGGATATAGAAAATGATGGGCAACAGTGACATTAGGGTTAGGATTTGTGATGACTAGTTTGACCAAGATAAATGGAGCATTAGGTAAAGGATTTGGTTTCAATTTAAAAAGAGAAATGTCCATCTTTATTAAAGGATTTTCCTTATAAGCTTTTCATTTAGATGGATGGTGATGTTCATAATAAGCATTCCTTTTCTTACTAAGGGTTTCACCAGCCTCAATAACCATATACTTTAAATACTTATGAACATACTTGACTTTATAATATTTTTCAAAGGCTAGTATTTCAGCAATGTGTGTACATGTTATCTTTGTTAGAGCCTCTATAGTCTGCATAGTCACATGAAAGCTTGTCAGAGATAAGTGCATTGAAATATAAGTGAGTTTTTGAAATCCATCACTCTGAGAACACCACTGCTATAGAGGACATGGAGAAAATTTGTGTAGCTCAAACTGTGCCCACATGACAATTATTGGAGTCCTCGACTTAAAAATATTCAAAAGGTCTCGAAGTCCACCCTTGAAACTATTTATTTGAAAGCATGGCTAGAAATCCTTGTATAAGGCCTTGTTGATGAGCGAAGGTCTTTGGTAGAAGAAGTACCCTTGAGGAAGACTAGAAAGAAGATATTGAGGACATAAAAATTTTGACCAAAATTTGATGCTTTAAGGATCATATGAGTGTGGATGAGAAGTACACCAAATTGGGCCATAAGATGGGGGAGAAAACTATCAATAGATGTTGTAAAAAACAATTAGCATTAAAAGAATAAAAAGAATAAAAAAGAAATGGTCAAATAGTTCTTTTGGGGATTTTGACTTAAGTTCTTCATTTAAGGAAGTATGCACAAGTTTAAGCCCATATGACAAAGTTTTAAATTTTAGGTTAAAATTTTTTGAAAAGTTGAAATTTTCTTGTAAGGATGCAGTTAACTACAATTGAAAAATCCAAAATGGTACTCCTAAATTAGAAATAGGGTCATGATTCCTAAGATGGTCAACAACCAAATTAATATTTTCAAAAAGGTTAGGCAATATAAAGGAGCCCAAAGCCAAATGTCGACTTCATGTAGTAAAACCAACTGAGGGCAAAAAAGAAAAGGTTATCTTCAAATATGAAATACAAAAAAGATGTTTGCAAAGCCAATAAAAAGGAAAAGCAATGTGTTCGCCATCAAAAACTAAAGAATTAGGTGATCTTTGGAATGTAGTAAAAAAAGTTGAATAAGTAGAGTTCTTGGTTGAACTATGATTAAGTTGTCGAAAGTTTTTGGTCAATGAAAAGAGTGAAGGTGAGACAATTTCACCATTTGGCCTCAAGCTAGTAATGGATGTGATATCAAAAGATGAAAGACCAATCATACCATAAGGGACATGGAGGCCGTTGGTAAAAAGAGACAAAAAAACATAAGGCCACCCCAATTAATGGAAGAATGCATTTCAAAGAAAATCAAGACAACTAGATTGTATCAAAAATACTTATTTCTTTCCATAAATGTTCTTTTTCTGGCTAAACTTGATCTAACCAATTTAAATATGCTATATAAGGGCTTGGAAAATTCCTAAAAACCTTAACAATTTTATTTACCCATATAATGATAGAAATAGACTTAGATAACAGTAAAAGTTAATGCAAAAACAAAAAATTCATGTTTAGTTTTCCATTAGAAAGAAGTATCCAAATAAAAAATTGGCAATTTATTTTCACCAAAGTCAAATTCAGTGGAAGGGATGAATACCTTAGACTAGAGGATTAAAAGTATTTTTGAATGAGGATTTAGAACTTTAGTGGCTCTAAACACTTGGGAAGAACAATTGGAAATAGTAGTCATGAGTTTTATAGAAATTGGTTTCAAAGATTGAAGAATGATGGAAGATGAATAGGCACACATAGTAGAAGAGCTTGAGAGAAATCTAAACAATCTAAGAAAGATGAAGTAAAGTAAAATCTGAGCATTTAAAGTACAATAAAAAAGGTGGGAAAAAGGACGATTACTTTTTTGCGCCTCAAAAAGGCGCAAAAGAATAGTTTTAATTACCCATAAACATAGCTATCATTATTGCTTATTAGAGGAAGTGTAAATCTATCAGTTAATGATTTCATGTGTCATGAAGCAACTCAAAGATCATGGTTTTTGTTAGGCAATTCTACTAAGATCTTTTTTAGTATAGCTTTTGATTTCCTAAGTTGGTCTATTACTTGAACCAAGATTGTGAAAATATAGTTTGATTTGATGTTTATGTTTGACTCAAATTTCTAATACATCTAAATTTCAACAATGGAACCAAACTAGGGAGCCTTTATTAACCATCCATTTTTTGTGCAAGTCAACTATATTGAAGTCGAAACAAATTGGCTAAATCAACATAGTGGTTGTAGCGGTTGACAAATATAACTGAAGTAAATGTATGTGTTAAGCACATGATAAATAATTACCTTGCAGTTACCTTGTTGCTTTTATTTTAAATTTTATCTTTTGTTTTCTTAGGGAACATGTCCATTTTTTTAAGAGTAGTTTTCTTGAATAATTATTTGAATAAATCGCCGTTGGTCCTTATAAATAGTGCATCAACACACTAATGGAGAATTATTTTTTTCATAACCACTCAGTTGACCGAAACACATTTAGTGTGCTTTGCAGCACTCTACTACACAATTTAATACTTTGTTGATCCTTTTAGTTTTAAGGATCCTCTCACTTCTATGCTTATAATTTTATGTGTCATTATTGCACCTTTTGATATAATTTACAATCATCTGAAATGAATCTTTATATAATTTATTGTTTTCAATTGTATCATTTCATTTAAAAATTTCAAAAGATTAGAATCTTGTTTGTTTGCTATTAAGGATTCATCTTAAAATTGGAGCTTTCTATACTACGAAATTTAGCTTGAAACAAATATAAACAAAAATAAAAGATAATAAGTTCCAACATTTGAGGGACTATGTTGAAAATGATTTGCATATAACCATGAATCTAGTAGCTCTATATAGATTTCACAGAACCCTCCAATCTTATATTCACATGAATTAAGAAAGCGGGTGGTTAGAAGTAGAGTTGTTCACGGCTGGAAAATGTCATGGGCTTAATTGGCCGTAGCCATGGGTTATAGCCCGTTAAATAAATAAATTGGTTATTTAAGCAACGTAGATTAAGTTTTAGGTTTAATTCTTAATGATATTTATAATATATATTTTTGATATTTTTTAACATTATCACTTCATTTTATTAATTATCTTTTTTTAATTTTGTAATTTTAACTTTAATTTATTTATTTTTATATCACTAAATAAAAAGGATAATACTTCCATGTATATTTAGAAATTTTATTAGATTTTATTAAAATTTAACATAAAAATAATAAAATTTGTAATATTTTCTACAAAATATTATAAAATTTTTACAATAAATTATAAGTGTGCATAAATTTTATGTATAATAAAGACATTAAAAGTGTATAAAAGTTTATATTTTTTCATTTTTATCTAAAATTACCTTTTTAATGAAAATTTGTAATAAAGCATAAAAAAATTCACAAATATTGTTTGAGTACGCGCCGTACATATTTTTACAAGTACATGCAAAAAATTCAATCTGAGATATCATAAATTAGACAAAGAGACTCCTATATATAAAATATTACTAAATGCATTTGAATTTACAACTTGTTTGTGAACCATATAAAACATGGTATCATAAGATAATGTATACAACCAAGTGTTATCTTATATTTAGTGTGTAAATTATATAATTCAATCTCCTCTTATATATGAGATGTTATATAACATTGTAAACCTATCAAACAGAAAAATATAATCTAATAAATAAAATTCATATAAAAAATAATTTTATTCTACTGATCTTTTTTCCACTTCTAACCACTTATCACCTTTCTTTGTACTATCATCACTATCATGTGTGATGATTTTAATAAAATAATTTTTTAATATTATATATTATCTTATATTGTATAATAAAAAATATATAACATTATATAATTATATATGTTATACAATAATATGTCAAATATCATTGATTAATTATGTTATGTTTATGAGAAGTTATTGCAAAATTTATTAAAATAACAAAATTTATATACTTTTTCATATATAATTTAGTCACTCTTTGAATATTGCTTTTCATTGAATGTATAATAAAATTATATTAGAATTCATACTAAACACTTTTTATGCTATAATGAAGTAAATTTTCTATTTTTTTTGCCAAATAAATTATATAATAATTTCTTTTTTTTTTATCTTCAAACTCTTTAATGATTTTTTTCTTATAATAATAATAATAATAATGAATTTATGAGTTAAACTGGACGTTATCCATAAATTTGAATTTAGACCTTAATTAAATAAGGCAATAAAATTTATATGGACTTGAATTTTTACAAACTTTGACTTACTCTGGTCGAACGTCGTCCATAAACACCGCGGAGTACACGACAGATGAAAGATGATGGTTTGAAGTTATGAACTATTTGAAGTCGATGCCCGTTGTCAATTGACTACAAGAACATGCAAAGAAACAATTACTTTGCTCTTTTTGGCTCTGCCGACATCTTATAAATTATTAAAAACCAAGTCAACCAATTGCATTGGACATGTCACATGTCCTGACATGTCCAAACGATCGTATTATGCTTTGTAAAATATTATGTTCACTGGTCCACATAACTTTGTTTTATGTATTATAATGAATATTGCATCTAAAACTGGTGTTTGGTTTTAGCAAAGTGTGTTTACATGATATCATAAACCCATAGCATTGTTCTTAACTGTTTATGTTTTTAATAAATATTTATGCTTGATTTAATTTTGTTTTAATGGAATTCAATTTATTTCATTTACAAATAAATTTTATTGTTTAAAAATTATGTCAAAAATAATAATTTCAATTCATTTATAAATAATTTTTTTATTAAAAATATATAAAATTTAGTTAAAAATAAATTTTGATGATATTATAGTAAATAAAATATTAGAATAATGATAAAATATATGATGTAACATGTGTTTTAGGTAAAATACAATAAATTCTAGTGAAATTTTTAATAAATTTAATGAATTTTATAATGACATAATCTTAATTAAAATAGAAATTATAAATAAATTGAAATAAAATGAAATCTTTTTAATTTAAATTTAAATACCATTTTAAAAAAATTTATTTAAAAATAAAATAAAATTTAATTTTTAATCATTTCAAATAAGGGGTTAGAGTGAAATAGTATTTTTAAATATAAGGTATTTTATAATTAAAATTTTTTTCGAAATGCTTTATTAATTTCCTTTATGTATTAGAACTAATTTTAATATTAAAATTGATGCTACTGTATTTGACATACTTGTTTGTGCGTGTGATGTGTTAAGACAATGTATAATATTAATTATTGGAGACATTCCCTTTATCATATTTTGGGATAGAAGGGTGATCATAACTTGAACTAAACAAATAGCACGACATCATCTTCATCATTCGGCAATGTTTGGCTCATTAAAACATTTGTAATAAGATTTAGAATATATTCTATACAATAAATTAGTTGATAGTTAATAAATTAAATATTAATTAATAATTAACATCTCATAAATTAATTAATTATATTTAAAATATTTGATAAAATTAATTAATAAATTAATTTATAAACATAAAATGATATAAAAATATTTATGTTAATAAAAAATATATATTAAGTAAATTAATTTATATTTATTTTGATATTAAATTATATTAATATAATTAAGATATTTAAAATATGAATATAATTACTTAAAATTTAATTAATTATATTTTATGAAATAGTATATTTATTTATTTATTTACTTATTTATTTTTTATTTATTTATATTCAATTAACAGACATAAATTATAAGTGTATTTTTATCCCACTTGGACTTTGTTTAAACATTAATCATTAAAAATAATATAATATTAAAAAATATTAATACATATAATATTATAAAAATATAAAATATAAAATATAACTTGTCAATTAATCAAAATAAAATAGATAAATTTTAAAAAAAATGAAATGATTCTATATAAGTTATAAATTATTTAAAATAACTTATTGAAACAATTTTTTTCTTAAAAAAATAATTTATTAAATATCTTTAAAATATAAAAAAGAATTTATTAATCATTAATAATTTATAAATTAACTTATTAAACGGGCAAATATACTTCAATTTAAAGGATTTGTTATTTGCAATATCACAATACTTATATCAGGACAAAAATGCATACTTATTATTATCCATGCGCACGTGCAAATGTTAATGTTGCCTTATTTTTAATTTATAAAACTAACAATTTTATCAAATTACTATTTTAATTTGCACCAACATATCAATTTTTAAGATCGAAACACATCAATCACATTTTTTTTTTTTGCAGAATAAAAAAGTTTGGTTTCTGTTAAAATTTAAAGCAAAAATTCGCTTGAAATTGTTAAACTATATTTTCAGTTTAGTTCATAAATTTATGAATTAAATACAACTTTTTGATAAAAAAAATAGAATTTTATAGAAAATATTTTCTAAGAAAATACATTTCTAGAAAATAAATTAATTTTTTATTTGAATAATATGAGAGACAATATTTTTTCTTGTATAATGTATAAAGGTAAATTATTTTTTATTAAAAAATATTGATATAGACATAAATTCTATCTTTAAAATCAAGTATATAATAATCATTTTCTTATTAAAATATTTTTATAATAAAAGTCAATAAATTTTTATTTTAAAATATCAAATATTAAATATATCTTATATAAAAATAACATACAAATAACAATATAAATTGATTGAGAGAAAGATAAAAAAAGAGGAGGAAGGTAAATAAAGATGGAGAAGAGAGAGAAAGACACAAGGGGAGAGAGATAAATAGAAAAGGAAAGAAACTAAAAGGTGGTACAAGATGATTGATACAAAAAATCACTTCTCTTCAAATATCTCATCATTTTCTATAGATTATTATCTATTCTCAGTTAATTAATCTTCTTAATGGTTTCCAACACAAAAATATTAGAAACATAATTTTAAAAAAATATTTAAAATTAATAAGTTGAGATATATGTGAAGTAGTTGAGATATATGTGAACCGCGTTTCATCAAGACCGTTGAACTTGGAAAAATTCCCAGAGACAATCTGACATATTACCAATATATTCTCTCTCCATTATCAGTAAAGTCATTCTGATTGTTATTATATTTTTCTAGGATTCCAAATCCATCCATATGGACTAGGATTTCACAGACATGGCGACTTTCGTGAAATGAAAATTCAGAACGAATACGAGAAACCTCTGTTGTTGCTACTCTTCATCTTGGCATGGGTCACCTTCTTCCTCTCTCTTCTTTCTACTTATTGATCAGCATCTTCCTCGTTGCTTGTTCGCCAGTTCTCGTCGTCAATGGCCAAACTGATAGTTTCAATCAACCTCCAATCACGCCAATCAACTACGATCTCTACCATTCCAGGTAAATCCTTTTGAAGCATCATATTTTGAAATTGACCATTGTATGCCTGCTGATCTGTGACTGTGATTCGTCTTTTACAGCTGAATCTCTGAGTTTGAATTCGATTTGGCAATTTTCAATTCAATAACTTGAAATATCAAGTGAATAATTGAAATCAGGATCACTTTTATTTGACTGTTAAATTAAGGTTGGCATCAGTTTAAATCTGTAGTTTTATATGTAGAGGAATAGAGGGTGCATGGCCGACTTTTTCGATTGTTATTGTTTTGCCAAATGTTTAGCTGAGTTGAGTCATAACCGTACATCTTGCACTGTATGAAGTTTATATGAAGTTTCTAGTTTTTATCAGTAACCTTGTAACTTCTAAGGGTTTTTTTTTTTTTTTTTTTTTTGAATATAAATAAAATCTATTAACCATTTACTGAACTGCTTGCACAAACTAAAAGTTTGGTTTACTTCTTGAATCATTTCATAGCATGGAAACTGCCAAATTTGTTTGATCTCTAATCAGATTGAAATATGTACACTCATTTAAGTTTTGAAATCAAATTACATATAAGATCTAATACGAACTGGTGGAGGGGTAACACTTCATGTTAAAATGCATACATTATACGATTCAACTTTAGTTGCATAAATATTCATTTGCTTCCATTTAATGATTAGTTTAATCTCTTATTGATTATAAATGTATTGTCGTATCTTTTCTCCCGTTGGTTGAAGAGCATTTAAGAGTTTTTGTTTTTGAAAAGCACCTTTTAAATCTCCTCTGTACTCAGCTGAAGATGCTCTCTTGATCCATTTTCAAGTCTGCATGTGTGTCCATGAATATTGTTTGTCTGTGAAATCAATTATGTTTGTGGCAAATATCATAAGGTCTTTTGCTGTTATAGAGTCTGAACTATAGTCTCCAAAAATTTTGTTTATTTTCTCTCCATGCTTGTGTCTCTTGGGAAGTGTAGTGAAAATCCTTAACCTTTATTTTCCCTGAAGATGTTTTCTTTTATCTCAGTAAGCTGAAATCTCATTTGACTAGATTTCTTATAATGCATGTCTTATTCCTTACCTTTATTTGATATAACTATTGATTGGCCTTTAGACCCATCTGCGGTCTTCCATGAACTCATTGCTCTGAGATCTGGGCTTTAGCCAATTTTGTTATTTTGTTAAAAGTATTTACTTATTTTCTTGAGCCTTTCTGTTGGATTCTGCAGTGGCAATTTGATGGAAGAGATCAAGGCCTTGGTCGATCGCCACCCAGATAGACTCACTGTGGGTCATTTATGATGTATCTAGACTATTTATGAATGCTTCATTGTTCTAGAACTTAGATTCTTACTCTTGATCTTTCACTGTGGGTCATTTATGATGTATCTAGACTATTTATGAATGCTTCATTGTTCTAGAACTTAGATTCTTACTCTTGATCTTTCTAAACAGATGGAGACTGTCAAAGCTGATAATAAGGGCTATGGTGCTGAGGTCACAGTGGTCACTTATTGCCAGGGAAGGAAAGAAAGTGATGAGAGCTCAAAGTTTCGGATCCTTCTTGTAAGTTTTATACATTGTTGGTGTTAATGATGTCAACTTCTATGTGGCTAGACATTTATCACATCACAATCTCTGTATTAGGGCTTAGTGTGCTCTTCCAAGGTTTTAGTGTCCAGAGGGAGGGATTTAATAGTGTCCTTAAAAGCTGTGTAGTGTACTTTTAAGATAAAAGCCATGATTTGACAATTGACATGTAGAGGATAGTTATCTCAAATTGGTTATTCTGGTGTTTATGACAGATGATTCCTTGTCTTCCAGAGTTTTGGGCAGCATGGAAGGGAGTTGATTACCTCAGAACTTGCTTTTAGGATTTTGACAATTCTGAGTGAAGAACAATTCTTACCCAGCATGGATCAAGCTACCATAAAGAGTACACTTGACAAGCTTGTCATAAAGGTAAGCCAAAAAATTGCCAAGAATGGGGCTTTTTAGTTTGCATCTCGTGGTTAATCTTGGACTAGAATGTCATTAATATTGAAGATATCACTAGAGAACTTTTTTATCTTGACAATACTGATGTCTAGTTTTGTATCAGGTGGTCCCAATGGAAAATTTGAATGGCCGCAAACTAGTTGAAGCTGGAGAAATCTGTGAGAGAAGAAATGGTCTTGTATTTTCCTTGTCAGTATTTGGAAGTATTTGGCTAGTTTTAGATATTGGAAAGCTATAATTTGTGTTATATTACAGGTAGAGGAGTTGATCTTAACCGGAATTGGAGTGTAGATTGGGGCAAAAAGGAGAAGGTTCGTTTTGTGGGTAAATTGTGTGAGATTAAATTGCAGCAATTTTAGCGCAGCAAAGTTATAGTACCTCTATTGTTTGTGGCAATTATCCACTAGCACCATGTAAATTGTGATTGCATTTTAGCATATACTGTGGCAGTCAAAGAGAGGCTTATACCAAATGAATTTTCTTATTTGTGTTGCATATACTTTCAATCTATCTATTGATCTTTTTCTTCGCTATCAAACATCCTATCTAGTATTGGCCTTTTAAACATTGTTTTTTTATGTCATTTTTTATTTTTTTTCTCAAATAATAGGATTATGATCCATATGAAGAGAATCCTGGAAGTGCTCCTTTCAGCGAGCCTGAAACTCAAATTATGCGGAAACTTGCCATATCATTTGATCCGCATGTATGGATTAATGTGCACTCTGGAATGGAGGTAATCCATGCCCATTTCTTTTATTAATTCGTGAAAATCAAATCAATTTAGCATCAGATTCTTATATATGTTTATGATTTTAATTCAGTATTTGTGCAATTTTTTATGCTGTTTTCTTTTTGTCCCCTTCAGGCCCTTTTCATGCCATATGATCATAAAAATACAACTCCTTATGGATTGCTGTCAAAGCAGATGAAGTTGTTGCTTGAAGAAGTGAACCATCTTCATTGCCAAAAACGCTGCATGATGGGGTCTGGAGGTGGTTCTGTAGGGTAAGTCAACTTCTATTGGATTCTGATTCAGGCTACAAATATGTTTAAACAGACCAATTGCTCTGTGGTTTATATATGCTTTCTTTGCCCTCCATATCTGCCTTGCATCCATTTCAGAATTTCTTGACTAGTGAAGAAAAATTACCCTGTCAAATTTTCTCATTAGAACTCCCTTTATCTATGTGAAATATTTTGCATGTTATTGGCTGCCTACCACATTGTTTGACCCGCATGGATAGATCTTTGTTGAAGATTTGGTATGTACCGAAGAGTGCATAAGATAGGGTGATGTTCTATTTCCCAAGTTCAAAAGGCAGTTAAGCATTGTAAGCGCTATGGCCTTAATTTATAGATTTGCAAACTTCAGCCAAAAGGCTCTTGGTTGATGTATCAAACTGAGCTTTCTAGTGCGTGGGCCTCATAAGGCTTTATCTCCAAATATGTGTGCGATGTACTGTCAAAATTCAGAGACTGGTAATCATTTATTTCTTCATTGTGTTTTGGCTTGGGATTTGTGGAGCAAGTTATTCTTCTTGTTTGATATCTATTGGGTTTGTCCTGTTAATTTGGGAAGCTTTTTGTCCACTAATTTCAGAAGTTTTGGAAGTAATCTTGCCAAGAAGGCTGCTTGGGATTGTGCTCATTTTGCTGTCATATGGTGCATTTGGTTAGAAAGAAATGCTAGATTTTTTAGAAATCAAGCCCGGAATAGATTTCTATTGTGGGATAGAACTTTGTAGCTTCTCATTGGTTATAAGGTAATGGTTACTCTAGAGGGTTGACTCTATTTGAGTTGCATAGGAATTGGGCAGCAGCTTTGTCTTGATAGCATTTTTTCCTCTTTGAGGATTCCTTGTCTTCTTCTTTTGCTCTCTATTTCTCTTCTATAAAAGTTTCTTTTTCAATTAAAAAAAAAAAAACTGAGCTTTTAGGGCCTTTTATAGGGAGGTTTGAATGTCAGAACTACTAATTTCTGAGAGCAATCTTAAGGCCCATAGATGGTGTTTCCTTCCCTTACTAAATTTCTAGCAAAGGAAGGGAGGGGTTGGAGGACAAAGGATTTACAGAAGCCTTAACTCCAAAAGAAGGCGAATAGAATACTGGTAAGTGCAGATTAAAATTGGAGTAGAAAAGGGGAAAGTTGAGCGTATATAGAGATTGTGAAACAGAAATTGCAACCACATAAAGGTAGCTTTTGATAGTTTGATGTTGTAAGTGGAACTCAGTGTCATGTTCATAGGGAAGAAAAATATTCCATAAAAAACACCATGAATTTTCAAGTGTAAAACACATGATCTGCTGGAATGCTTCAAATCAGCAGCTTGCAAGTAATGTCCGAGTGTAACTAGTTGTTTAACTATATAGAAAAAGATTTTACATTTTTGATAAGAAAGAAAAATAAGATTTTATTAAATGAAACAAGAGTACCTGTGTAGAGGATTGCTTATCTTCTAGACACGTTCTGCCGTGTACTTGTAATTCCTTACTCGAGTTTAGGGCTTTCTAAATACAGGTATTTGGCGCATGGGACGGCAACAGATTACATGTATGACATTGTGAGGGTCCCCATGGCATTCACTTTTGAGGTTTGTTGATGCTGCTCCTTTCCTATTTTCTTTCAGTAAATTTGACTTTACGGTGACCTTACATTTGCTTTGACTAGCAGATATATGGAGATGCAACAGCCTCATCAAAGGACTGTTTCAAAATGTTTAACCCCACGGACCTCTTTAATTACAATGTATGTTACATAACTAGCTAGAGAACTTACTTGGAAAAAATCACTGGATTCCTTCGAAATTTATTTCTCTGCTTTCCTCTTAGTTAAAATGGTTTGTTTGTGAATAGGGAAAATGAAAGGGCATGCAGGGTTAGCCTCCTATTTTTACTCATTTTTGGGAAAATTGCCCTCAATTTCCTTATCTCAAACAAACCATAAGAGTTCTTGCAAAACAAGCCTTACATTGGATAAGAGTGAGATTACATTTTAAAAATTGAGAAAATGATGATTCTAATTCTTTGTATTGTCATTTTAAATTTCAGAGAGTTCTCAATGACTGGTCTGCGGCATTTTTTACAATTTTCAAATTAGGGCCCTACCATCTTGGTGACGAGCATTCAAAAGCGCCCGTCTCCAAGTTGGATAAGTTAATATCAATTGATGAATATCTAGATGGGTATTTGATGGAAAGAAGGAACAGATATGGAAAGAAGATGGAGGTGCTTGAGCTTGGCATGCAAGAGATAAGAACCTATTTCAGACTCTTCTTATTATCTTCGGTGTTGCTATTGTTCATGTTCTGTTCCAGAATTTCAAAAAGCAAGAGTAGGCCACTTGTTTCTGCCATGTCCCTGTAGAATTTTCAGGGTGTAGGGCCCAGGAGACACTGTATATCCAATTTTGAGAATTGGTGTTTGTATTACTACGTAATTCACCTTCCTTCCCAAGTCATAATCTTATTCTTTATTGTATCCAATCCTTCTAGCATTCTTTCTTAATGAAAAAAAGATGCTCATTGCGCTAGACATTTTACTCGCAATCAGTTTAAATCTAGACACAGTTTAAATCTAAACACAGGTGTAAACAAGTTGTGATTCGTGTTGTCGTGAAATTAGTTTTACTCTTCTTACCTTGGAAAAAAAAAACACAAATATGCAAATGAAATGGTAAAGTGAAATTAGCTCTACTCTTCTTACCTTCGAAAAAATTAAAAAAAAAAAAAAAAACATGTGTAAAAGAATGTTTCATGTTTAAAAGAAATGGCAAAATATCATAGGTAATGCACTGAGAATTGGGAACGATTAGCAAAATCGTAATGCACTGGGAACAATTAGCAAACTCGTTCTGACAAATGGCAGTGAAATTAGCTTTACTTTTACCTTCGGAAAAATTATAAATTTGTAAAAGAAATGGTAAAATATCATAGGTAATGCATGAGAATTGGGAACAATTAGCAAACTCGTTCTGACAAATGGCATGGCAAAAAAATTTGCTCTTCCCCATAGATTTCTCCCGATTTTCCATAAAAAGAAGCGCGAGTTGTTGATTCAATACTTTCTGTAACACTAGTTATTTAGACTTGGGGATAAAAATGCCTATCGTAGGTTACGAATATTAAGGACTTTTTAAGTTATGTTGCTTGGAAAAATGGATTTTAAAAAGTATATAAATAAAAATTTAAGTAAATTTATCTGTGAATTGTCCTTAATAATCTTATATACATTAAGAACCATAAATATAAATGGATTATTAGTTTAAATGTGTAAATAAATAACTTTTTTGTATTATTTAGAATTTTAGATTCTAAAAAGATATATCTATATATAACAATTATAGTGTGAGAAGTTATTTGTATTCAACAATTATATATAGGACTTTTTGCTAAACTATTTTCATTACTTCATATTGGAGAGTTTTGAGTTTTATTGTATCTCAAGGACATAAAGATCTTTAGAAAAGTGTAATAAACCCTTAAATACATTTTCATTCTTCCTTCATCTTTCAACTCACTATTTCCTTGCGCTTTCTCTCATCATCATTATTATTATTTTTTGGTTACTTCATCTCCATATTTTTTTAAGGAATCTAAAGCTTTTTAGCTCAACAATATTTGAAGCACATGTTTGAAAAAGATGGAGTTTAGATACTTGGATTTATGATTGAGAAAGATTTTAAAGAGTTGCACATCATAAGAAGCATGACCAATGAACATGTGTCAATATTGAAGAGGATGTGTTAATAATTGACTCATTCACAGCACAAGAAAGCAATGGTGCAATATGATCAATCCAAAATTAAAGCAAAGAAAGATGAAGTTATCGTCTTTTAAAACGGTGTATTCTTTCCTATTTATTTGAATTTATAATTAAAATTACTTATATTATAAAATATATACGTTAAAAAAATTCACAAAGGTTAGGACTATTAAAGCATTAATATATCATAATATGTTTTTTTTATCGATAAAGTTCTATTAGACTTATAAAGAAAATCAAATTTTATTTCTTTATTGATAATTTCTTATTAAGTCTGATTTTATGATTCTATATCCCCTACAATCACTTTAATTAATATATGCGAGTCTAAATCTTTAGTTTGAAAAATCATGATACTCATATTAATCATTGGGCAATTAAATACAATGAAAATATATGCTTATTCATATAAAAAGACAAGTTAGTTCATAATTAAGAGATATAATGTTTCATGATGTATAGACATGATAATTATATTTAATAAACATAATAGTTCGTGTGTAAGAGACATAATGATCCACAATTAAGAAACACAATGGTTCATGTTTAATAAGTGTTATGGGTATTTTTGAAAATAGGCTAGCAAAAACCCAATAGACAAGTCCAATTGGATAAAGCACAGCTTGACCAAGATTGAGGTCGATGAACAAAAGCACCAGATTACCAGCTGCAAGCTCAAGACAAAGGCCAAGGCAGAAGTTCCAGGTCGATTGACAACGAGCTCCAGCTTGCTAGTCGAAGCATGCCACCTCAGCCATCTTCTAAAAAACTCATTGTGGTGAAACCCAAGAATGGGATCAATTTGCATGGCCAGCTTGCATCACCAACTTGCAGACACCCACTTGTAGGAGCCAACTTACTATTAGTTTATTATTTTCCTTTTCTAGAACACACTAAAATAGTACACCCTTATAACTATAAATAAGGGTTTAGATCATTGTAAGGAAATAGAGAGAGATCCGAGAAATCCTAGCATCGACATAGTGTAGACCTGTATAAACAATACAAATAAATACTATTATCCAGTGACTAAACGTTGAAGAATAACACTATCATAGACATAAGGGTTGATCAATCGACTTTAGCTGAATCATATTAAAACTCCCTGTATCATTTTTTCTTTCTTGTTCTTCCTTTTCTCTTCACTCTTTTCCTCTTGCATTTACATCAACTAGAATGTAGCTTTGGGTTTTACTAAACTTACTGGTTAGCTGGGTTTGGTTTCTGCACTCTCTTGGTTGAATCGAATTCCACCGTCAACATTTTGATGTTAGAAAGAGGGCCCATCTGCACTCTGGTTGATTTTTCCCTCCAACTATCATGACAAGAGGAAGAACCACTAGAAATTCAAACACTCTGGTTAACCAGTCGGAAAGCCATGTAGAACAGCAAAGGGAACCAGTTCTCTCTACTATAGGTGCATCTGCTGCTCTTGTTGCCAGAGCTGCCATTAGCTTGCCCCTTCGGCCCACCACCAACCTATTGTTATAATTTTTTAGACTAACAAAATGTAAACATGGCACTAATGTTAGCAAACACTAGAGAATACAGTGAACGAGCTAATTGAGGCAGTTAGGGTGCTGACACAAGCACAAACCTTGGGCACAAAAAAGTAGGTTAAGGTCATTACACCTAGAGGAGAACCCTAACATGCTAATTCAGCTCGCTCCTCCCATTCACCAATAGGATCGAAGGTCTACTGAGCTCGCAAGCATGATTATAATCAATAGCACAGGAGCTCGTATTGAGCTGAAAACTCAAACAAAACTGGTTAGAGGAATGTGGCCTCAAGTCGTTACTCTCACAGCCAGGGAGGTAGATTTCCAACTGGCGATCTGATACTCAAAATCTAATGGTAGAAGAGCTACTCCAAAGGGTAAAACAATTAATGGAGCACCATCGGGCTCAAAAAAGCCAAAGCCATTATGAGGAGAAGACTTTATTCATAGGCGAGATAGAGAAGTAGCCTCTCCCCCGTAAATTTAGAATCCCTACAATCTCGTCATATAATGGGGATAGTGATCTATATGACCACCTGGATGCATTCAACGTTCAGATGGATCTCCAGATGACTAACTCTCTGGTCAAGTACCATGTCTTCCTAGCTACACTAGGAGACATATCTCGGACATGATTCAGGAATCTCTCAGCTCGTAGTATTTATAGTTAGGAAGAATCTTAGAAAAGATTCATCAACCACTAAAAAGCATTAAGGAAGTAGCTCGCACTATCCTGCCACCTCGCAATGGTCTTTTAACGGAAAGATGAATAATTAAAAGACTAAATCACCTAGTTTAGGCACGAAGTCAATAATGTGGAGAATCCCTCCGATGAAAGTATCTTGACAGCAATCTCAATGGGATTCCATAAGGATGGAAAGCTATATAAGAATATATACAAGTCCTCTGTAAGAGATCCAAGTGAATTCTATGAACGAGCCGCCAAATAGATCAGGTGGGAAAAAACCTTTAGCCTAAAAAAGTTCGATCATAAAAACAAGGCAAGCAGCTCCAATTAGAATAAGAAGATGAGCAATCACAAAAATGGTAAGGGCAATTTTGATAGCTAGCCCGCAAAGAAGGCCAAGACTGAGCGACCATAGCATCAATGTTTCCATGAAAGCTACAGCATTCTATTTGACACTCAAGATAGGATATTTGCAATAGAAAGAAATAGAGAAAACTTCAGGAAAACCAAACCCTTGAGGGCCCCCAATAAGCTCAGGGACACAGGCAGGTTCTGTGTCTATCACAATGAAGTTAGGCACAATACTTCGAAATGCTGGGCACTCGAAAATGTGATTGAAGATTTGATCGAGAGAAGTCACTTGAAAGACTATGTGATACAACTTGCATAACGACCTCAGTAGCCTAAGCAATTACAATAACAGCAGCTCTAGTATCTAAAACATTGTAGTGTTAATTAGAAATAAATAAAGTTTATCCTCACATTTTATGTCTGTGTTTGCTAGTTTTTCAGCAAAATATTATACAAAAAGGTCTAGATTCAGACTACTTCATCAGTGATTTCATACTACATCCTATTCTCCCTAGTTTATTGCTCAACAAATGGAACTGAAGTTCCATGAGCTCAGTAGAGCATTTGTACTCATATTTCCATTAGGTGTCAGCTTAATCTTCTAATCTTGATTAAAGGAGCTAAAGCCAAGACTTGTGTGCACTGAGCAATAAGATTGTTGTGCCATTGATCAACGAGATTGTTATGCCACTGAGCAACGAGATTGTTGTGGCACTGAGTAACAAGATTGTTGTGGCATGGCCCACTGAGCAACAAGATTGCTATGACACGATCTATTACTTGACATCACATGCATGTGACCTACTTCTCAACACTGCATGCATGTGACCTATTACAAGGCACAATTTTTATGCAACCTACAAGGCACAGCTTTCATGCGACCTATTATTTCAAGGCATAACTTTTATATGACCTATATTATAAAGTGCTGCTCTCAAGTGACCTATTCATGCTAGCTGAGGCACAGCTTTCATGTGACCTACCTGGGCACTCTACTCATTACCAGCTGAGTGCTCAAACTTATTACTAGCTAAGGCACTCCAGTGCTCAAACTTATTACCAACTAAGACAAATTAAGGAGACTGATTAATCATTCAACTTAATATTTATTTAGTTATGATTTGCAGGAATTTATTCATACCAACCTACACACCATCTTCAGTGATATATAGAACATCCAACATGACGCATGTGAATCACAAAAAAGTTCATTCATTAAAAGCCTCACTTAATGAGGTGAATTTATATGAAGATTCAAAAGTACAGATCAGAATAAGCCTACAGCTGTCATGTCCCAAAAGGAAGGCTGCTTTAAAGAATTGAAACGTAGTGAGCTGGAGGATCAACGAGCAAGCAGACTACTCAACCTTTTTCTCGTCCTTCTCAGCTAAAAGCTCCTCCCTCGACCTTTTTACCCCTAAGGTACTTAGAGAAACCACACAGTTAACTCAATCGTGCAAGGAGGCAAAAGAAACACGATTGGAAGGGCTAAATTCAACAACATAACCATGAAGACATTATGAAAATTGTGACAAAACTTCCCAGAATTCTCAAAGAGAAATCGTCTATGGGAACTTCCTATGTAGCAGGCTATACATGCCTCGTAGCATTTCATCAAAGATTCGAATCATTAGAAACATGGAAGGCTCAGCTAATGCACCCAAAAGGAAAAAGATTTTTCACATCTTATATAGACTAGTCTGGCTTCATTGATGGATTCAGAAACTGTCCAGCTGCTCTTAATGAAGCGGTCCAGCAAAAAAGCAAAGCTGCCACACCAATGTCTATAAAACATGCATATTAAATACATAGCCCGATGTGGATAAAGTAATTAGATAAGAAGTTTGAAATGACAACACTGTAGAATACAAGTGTAAACTTTTGCCAGCAAGTTTCAGCTCCCAATCCGTAGAACGAATTGAGAGTTGGGGAAGGCTAATGTTATGGGTATTTTTGGAAATGGGCTAGCAAAAGCCCAATAGACAAGTCCAATTGGATAAAACCCAACCCGTCCAAGATTGAGGTTGATGAACAAAAGCACCAGATTGCCAGTCGTGAGTTGAAGATAAAGGCCAAGGCAAAAGCTCCAGGTCGATTGACAATGAGCTCCAACTCGCTGGTCGAAGCATGTCGCCTCAGCTATCTTTCAAAAAACTTATTGTGGTGAAACCTGAGAACAGGACTAACTTACATGATTAGCTTGCATCACCAACTTGTAGACACCCACTTGCAGGAACCAACTTGCCATTAGTTTATTATTTTCCTTTTCTAGAACATAATAAGATGGTACACCTCTATAACTATAAATAAGGGTTTAGATCATTGTAAGGAGAGAGAGAGATCTGAGAAATCCTAGAATCGACATAGTATAGACCTGTACAAACAATACAAACAAATACTATTATCTAGTGAATAAACACTGAAGATAACACTATCGTGGACGTAGAGGTCGATCAATCGACTTTAGTCGAACCACGTTAAAATTCTCGATGTCACTTTTTCTTTCCTGTTCTTCCTCTTGCCTTCACTCTCTCCCTCTTTCATTTACATCAACCTAATTGCAGCTTTGGGTTTTACTGAACTTACTGGTTGGTTGGGTTCAGTTTCTGCACTCTCTTGGTTGAATCAGATTCCACCATCAACAATAGGCATGATGATATATGTGCAAAAGATATAATGGTTCATGACCAAGATACATGATGATTCAAGTCCAATAGACATGATGGTTCATGATTAAGAGAAGCGATAGTTCGTATTTAATAATCATAATGACTCATGTGCAAGAAACATCATAGTTCATGTACAAGAGACTTGATGGATCATCATTAAAAGAGATGATAATTCATATGTAAGGGATATGACTATTCATATTTGAGAGACGTGTCATTTCATGTTTGAAAGACATGGAGATTCAGGAATTTAGTCAATTTTTGGATTCAATGGACACATTGCATCAATTTCCCATTTTGAAATAGTAAATTTGCTTCATTTCAAAAATATTACAATCTTTTTTATTTTGACAAGATGAAAGTAGAGATTTTTTTGAGTTTTTACATTACTTTTCAAGTCTTAGTCAAAACAACTTGAAAGATGGATATACATGAAGGATGATAAATATTTCTATCAACAATAGGTTGTAAGGTATTACAAACTTTTATTTAATTTTTGAATTGGCTAAAGTGTAGAATTATGAATTAAAGCATTCATAAAGAAGTTTTATATTTAATTTAGGGACAATGAATTAGATAAATTATATGGTATCACATGATATATAATGCAATCAAGAAAAAAAAAGGACTATTTAAAAAATAGTTAAATTAAATATGATAGAATAGCATTGATGTTATTTGTTATTCTTGATATATAAAAGAAAAGTCATTAAACATGATATATTTTATATGATTTTTTTACGGCACTAACGAATGACACAAGATAAGTCTGATTTTATAAAAATGTCATATAGTTTTGAGCATAAAAATTATATTTATTCTAAATGTGAATGAGCATCATGGAATTAATTATATTCGTATGTAAATATAAACATATTAGTTATTGGAACAAATTTATTTTATGTGAATGATGTTAAGAAACATCTTATGTTCAAGATATGATTTTGGTAAGGTAAATGTTATTTTAGATATAAAAAGGTGCAAAGGCATGGTGGGTGTTATCTATGGAATTGTTTCATTATAAAAGTGCAAAGGCATGGTAGGGGTTATCCATGGAGTTGTCTTATTTTTTGAGAGATTATTTGATTTTATAAAGTGAGTGAAAAATTATTGAAAATTAGTTTGCTATAATTGAGAAGGTCTCTCACAAGTTTATCTTTTCTAGATAAGAACCCCCTTATTTTACATAATGTTAAATTTTTTGTTTGATCAATTATTTAAATTAATTAAGTTGATGCCATTGATGATTGTATATGTACTTATTATGAGTATATGAGTGCTTCTGTTATTTGCAAATTTCCAAAAGAACATAAGTGTCCAAATATTGATAATCTTAAATATTCAAAAAGTTAGAATTGTATAATTAGTATTATGGTATGGATACATAAATGCTAGTTGGATAATCAACTAGTGATAATGACAAAAAATTATTTGTAATAGTAGTGCCATTTCAAAAATGGACATATGAACCTCATTTCTTTGAACATTAAGTTTGAAAACTTATAAACAGTAAAGAATGAAAAAAAATGGCTAAGACTATATAAAGGAGAAAGAGTTATGACCATAACCAAGATCAGTTATATCTTTGTACTATGTCATTAAAACTAATATGTGTTTGGAGGATTGAGAATTCTTATAATGGTAAAGTCTAGACATATTAGCTTGATAAGTATAATTTGATATTTGATTTGTGATAGAATAATCACCAAGTTATATGAAACCAATGTAAACTTAAGGCTCGTTAAAGAGTTGGTGATGAAAAATTTTTCTTTTGGGAATGAGTTTAAAACCCTTGGAATTAAACACATGACAAAGTTCAATGGGTAATAAAAAGTTATTGATATGTGTCTACTAGTACTAGCAAACTCATTCCACATGTTTGAAATTAACTAGTGATGTGCATTGCATATAAAATAATTGTGAGTTTAAGATTCCCAGTTGAGTTATTGATTAAATATCCAAAGCAATGGGGTATAAACGAAACTCCATATTTATAAACATAGAAGTAGTGCCACTTCAACTAGATAATTGAATTTTCTCTTGTAAATGTTTATAAAGAACAAAATAAGCACATAATCATAATAGTATTAAATCAGATATAAACCTTTAATTGAAATTAAATGGATATTATATGTATTATATCTTCAATTTTAACATTAAAAATTGATATTTAATTTGTGAACATCATCAACTTCGTTAGAATTTTAAGGTACATACGCTAATTAAAGGTTTAAATATATTCTTGTATGCATAATATTTATTTGCGTGAAAAGTTAAGTATAAACACCAATGTTTCAAATTAGTGGGAAATTATTAATAATTTATGAATGCTGGTCACTTTTTAAGTCCTACATTGTTTAAAAAAAATCAATTTTAAAGGGTATATAAATAAGAATCCTAAATGGATTTACTTGTGGACTTCCCCATAATCTTATACACAGTAAGAGTTATAAATAAAGTTTTGAGTTTAAATTGATAAATAAATAATTTTTTTTATTATTGTTTTAAAATTTAAAATTTTAAAAAGACATAACTTTTTGTACAGTTATCTTGTGACAAGTTGCATTTATTCAACAATTATAAATATGATTTTTTATTAAACTATTTTTACTACTCTAGATTAATAGAGTTTTAAGTTTTGTTATATTTTACTGGCATAAGAGCCTTTAGGAAAATGTAATATATACCTCAAAACTATTTTTTTTTTTTCATCTTTCAACTCTCTATTTTCTTCTTGTACTTTCTCTTGTCATTATTATTATTTTTTTTTGGGTTACTCCTCCATATTTTTTTCCAACAAATACTTATGGACTTTTTCCATTTATAAGAAATAAGAAATAGCATGTGCATTCTTTACTTACATTTTACCCTATATAAGTTGATAAAATATTAATTTCTCTGATCAGTACAAATTAAGTACAACATTATAACAAGCAAATAAATTTCCTGTGTGCTTTGCAAGGGTTGAGAAGCATTACAGTCTCCGTTCCTGCTTCTCTCTCTAGAGACAGGGTTGGGGGAATGCAGTGGAGGAGGACTTTCATGTGTTTTGCCAACTTAGTTTCTTCCAAATTCTGCATCTTCATTTCTCAACCAGAAACCCTGATTATTTATGTATGTGATGATATGCCAGGCATTTGCATCTACCATACCATCTGCAAAAAGAATTATGTAGCTTGGCTATCATAATAAAATTGTTCCATTAAACAAAGGGCAATAATCATAACAACTTGGACTAAATATGCAGTGAAAATAAAATTTGACCCTTAATATTATTCTATTTCAAGGTTACTTTGAAGCACAAATAAAAACTATTTCCAATATTTCTGTTTCAAGATTACTTTGACGCACAAATAAAAACTATTTCCAAAATACCATTCTCCATCAGAGAGAAGAGGAAAAGAGATGCTGCCAATCTAACAATAAGACAGTCTACCACTTCCTATAAAAACCCTTGCAGAACCACCGATCATTATTCATTACAGCAACAATATCAATATGCTTTACTGCCATAATCCGTTTCAAATTCATATTTGGGGTGACCAATACGTCTTTACTAATGTATGCTTGGAAAGCTAGAATAAACATAAAAGGACTTCTTAGAGTTCCTGCAAGTAAAAAATGATTACACTGTGCAATTACATGGTTTGGCATAATAAATTCTCCCTCAAATACCAAGAGAGTGATACTATCCAATGCTGAAACTTAATGTGCTTATATGCATGACATGTCATTTTAAGCAGGGAGAGTGTAGCTAAGCACTAACCTCAGAGTGATAACCAAGAAGACAAGTTGGGCAAAATTAACTATGTTTTAGCTTCATGTATACACTTGATAATTATGATTTCAGTTTCTGCTTCATGTATCTAAGAGCAGATCGCAGCATCGCTCTAGCTTTTCGATCTGGCTTGCACCCAGACATAATCATTTCTTCATACACAGCCGGAACCTGAAGCCAAACAATGCAGCATAGTTGATATAAATATACAATGCAGTTGATGAATCACCTTAGGGCATAAACAAACTAATAAGCAAAGTATGCAATTTTAACCTATGTTTCTGTTGACTTTCTTATATGAAAAGTCACGCTATCATGCATATTAGGGATAATATGGATAATGCTGAACATATGAAAATGACAAAAGACTAGATCTAACTCAAGGCTGACAAGTAAGTTTATTTGGTTTATAAGTTCACTGTGAATTGCAATAGGTAATGCAATACCTTAGAATAAGAAGGCAACATCCTTTAACAAAATATAAGACCCAAGGCATGCGAATATGTGATAATATAAAAAATAAGATAACTGTGTTCACGTCTACTATGCACCTTGCGGAACTTATCTACACGGATTAAAGCTTTCATAAGCGTAGTATATGTCACTACATCAGGTTCCAAATCCTGCAATTAACATTAAAGAAAAAAAAATACACATTTAGAATAGCCTGGTTTATTACATGAACAAAGGATACAGGAACAATTGGCAAACAAATTTTGTGGACAAAAAGAGGAAAAACCAACAACTAGCACTAGAAATCAACATACATTCTCTTTCATGTACTGCAGTACAGCGAAGGCTTCAATATCCCTTCTATCCTCACCAAATGCATTAATTAAGGAATTGAGCGCTAAAAGACTTGGCGTCAGACCCTCTGCTGTCATCACCCTGAATGTATTCACCGCTTGTTCAGATAAACCCTGCCAAAATTTATACCAAACATTGTCAAAATCATACTTAAACCAATACACCCATCCAAGATGGAAAGAGAATGAAATTCTGGACAAATGGTACTCATCCTAAAGCTCGTGCTCCATGTCAGTCAACAAAATAATTGAACTTCTAAGTTTTCCCGAAAACTGGTGTGTTAATTCCTGATCTCATTCCAAAACTTAGATATTATTCCATTAATACAAAATTAAACTATAAAATTTCAAGTTTTTGTTGTAGTGTTGTACCTACGGTGCAGTGAAATAGCAAGCATTCAATTATTTGAGGTAATTGTTGATACAAAATGAAGAGAGAATAAAGGTTAAAACATACTCTTTGTGCGTAGGCATTGATTAAGGCATTATACATTGTTGAAGTTGGTTTGAATCCCGAAGATTTCATGGCCTCCAAGCACTCTAATGCATCACCGAATCTTCCTGACTTTCCATATATATCAATGAGAGTTGTGTATGTTACTACATTGGGCAATAATCCCTGACTTTGCATTCTAGTTAACAACTTATTTACTTCACCCCATCTTTCCTGTTCCCCCATAGAATTAATCATGATATTGTAAGTCATCGTGCAAGGTGAGTAACCACGCTCCTGCATTTCCTGGAACAACTCCTCGGCTCTATCATGTCTCCCCGACTTACAGTGACAATCTATCAGTGTATTCCAAGTAACAGTGTCAGGTTGAATCCCCTCTGATAGCATCCGCTCAAATGTAGTCATTGCATGATCAAGACAGTGAAATTTCCCAAAAGTATCAATCATCACATTGTAAAAATGCCTGTCAGGTTGTACCCCACTACTCTTCATTTCCTTCAGAACTTGAAAGGATCTCTGCCACTCTCCTTTATCGCGATAACCTGCTAAAATTCTACTATAAACATATGAGTTGGGCTGTAAGTTGCTTGCCTCCATTTCTTTCAACACAATCCTAGCACTTTCCCATCTCCCCGCTTGTGAATATGCATCAACTAAGAGACTAAAGGTACGCTCATCCGGCAGAACTCCACTTTTCTCCATTTCAGACACAATAAATTCTGCATCTTTCAAAGAGCCAGCTTTGACATACCCCTTAAGAAGTGCATTATAAGCCCGTGTTCGGGGTTTCAAACCACTTTCTTTGATCTCCTCAAAAATAGCTTCAGCTTCCACGGTCCTACCTAAATTTCCCAATGCTGATATAACAGCAACTAGAGTTGCTGATTTGGGGCTCAATCCATTACCCTGAGCCATAGCTAGAAAATGCATAGCCCGGCTAGGATCACCAGCTTTTGAGAAACCCAGGATTATGTCATTCAGGAGATGAGCATCAAGCTCGATTTTATCACTTTCAATCTCTCCATAAAGCTTCTGCAAAATTGGAGAATCTATTCGGTTAAAGCGAGTGAGAGACTGAATTATCGAGCTGTAATTTACAAAATCTGGCTGGAAACCATCATTGCGCATCCTGGACATTAAATTCAGGGCCTTTTCTAGGTCGCCGTTACGTGCACAAGCACCAATTAAAGCATTGTAAGTCAAAGGGGTAAGTACTTGTCTCTGAGAAAGCAAAAATGCCTCGTAAAGCCTTTCGGAGCGCCCAAGGGCGTGAATGAGAATCGAGTAAAGCAGCTCGTATGAAAAACAGAGATTGTGTTTCTCGAGCCAAGAAACAACAGCATATGCCAATCCAATTGAAGTAGAAGAAGAACACAAAGATTTCAATAGTGCGTGCCAGAGTGGAGCTGGGACTGCTCGGTAAGATTCAGCGTGTTGGAACTCAGCTGCGTCAAGTGAGGTGGGCGAAACCGAGCCCAAGTCCGACTCGGCGGTGTTGGTTGGCGGCACGCTGGCGTAGGTGGACGAGTTGGAGAGAAAACGAAGAAGGGGAGTGAAGTCATAGCGACGGTTTTGGAGGGCAAGAGGGTCATTTGGATCGTCGTCGACTATTTTTGAAGGAGTGAAAGAGAACTCGGCGGAGATGGTGGCCGCGGAAGTGGTTGCAGCATTAGCGGCAGTAGAATTCACGGCGAAAAGTGGTGGCTGGAGGACAAGGTTGTGGCGGAAGATTGGGATATAATTGACGTGAATTGAAGGGAGTCCAGTAATTAGCTGTGGTTGCAGCACAACCATTTTCAATAACGGAGAGAGTCAGAAAGCAGTGGCTGGTGGCAGACGAAGGAGGATATTTATCAGTGAGGTCGTGGTAGCCGTCATTGGACGCTAAGGTAGCCAATGAACGGAGGTCTATATGAGTTAATTTTATGCACGAAAAGAGTTTTCGTAATAATTAATTTTTTTGGAAAGGATTGAAAGATTTTTAGTAAAAGAATAATTGATTACATGAAGAATAAACTGCATAAGATTCTTTATTATTTTATTGTGATTTTGACCTAATATTAAATAATACACTAAAAGAACCATAAAATCATTTATAATTTTGTTATTTGTGCCACAGTTGGTTATTAATATAATTCATACCAAACAAGCCTAAATCCTTCAAAGCATAGTTTTCGGTTTTTATTTCCAATATAATGTTGTCTTAAAGCAAGTGCAAGAATAATGTTTGTTACATGGGAGTATTGATAATTCACGTGAGAAATTGAAAATTTAAATATAAGAAGAGTATGAGCGTGCAATCTTTATTACTTTTAAAATATTTAACTTGTGATAAATATTTTTATTTTATCTTACAAAAGAATAATGTTTGTTAGTTTTTTTTTATTTTTTACAATGTTTGTTTTAAGTTTTTACTTTCATATTCAAGTCTATAACAATTATTATTCCACACAAAATTCAATGAAACTAGTGGACAGTCCGTGTCCAGCATGGAACAAAATAAGCTACCAAGCTAATTAGAATTATGTAATAATACATAATTTGATAAAATAAAAAATTTGATGAAATAATTATTGTTAACTTTATTTGAAATAGAAACTTGATGGAAAAGTAACACAATAAATATAACTTTGATTTTTACTTTATTAAATTATGTATTGACTAATTCATAATAATATTGTCTAGATTTTAAAATCAAAATTAATGTTAATAATCTCATCAATTACTTTTATAACAAAGAATAAGAAAATTTAAAGTGCCTTATAATTTATGGGTTATACAATATTTGTGAAAGATATTATATGCTTATCACTATTGCAAATTTTTGAACACTTTATTGAACATCACATTCCTAACCATATTTGTCGATTGACCATTATCATCATATATCAATATTTTTCCTCCTATTTCTTATTTTATATAATGTAATATATAATTAATCATGACTAAATATTAATTTTAGAAGATAAAGACCAACATGAGAAAGTAATTGTCTTTGA
The DNA here is from genome assembly GCA_026873985.1 of Saraca asoca. Classification (NCBI taxonomy): domain Eukaryota; kingdom Viridiplantae; phylum Streptophyta; class Magnoliopsida; order Fabales; family Fabaceae; genus Saraca; species Saraca asoca. Next base: position 6,477 of record JANHAO010000460.1, on the reverse strand, counting down.
CTCTTGTTTATCATCATGGCAAAACTAATAATGAAAAGTGAAGTCTTTGAAATTTTAGGGCCAGACTTGTATATGATGGAATTAACAACATTCTAGGAATGTAGACAGTATCACCCACCACACTTCCGAAGATCACTTTAGCCTTTGATACATGATTACCCAATTCAAGTATTGTTAGTCTTGTTCCATTGCGTAAACCTGAAGATTGATTAATATTCATGAAAAACATCACTATCACTGGAACATCGATTTCAATTTTAGCTTATGATTTGGAATTCCAAACACTTAAGCGTATTCAAGACTTTAGATGTGTGCAATTCTGTCTTACTGTGATTATTGTAGTCCTCCTTGCATGGACTGTCACTAATCAAAGAGTTTCTTGATTCCTTGGGGAAGTAAAGACAAAATGTAATGTTGATTTCATCTACAACGAGATGAGTAAGCCCGGGAATTGCTCTCTCTTATAGGCATTTGGCGTCCTTAAAATTTAAAATTAAAGAGGGATAAGTGCTACTTACAATAAATGCAAAAGGCTCATTTTCGTCTTGTATGAGAAGATTATTTGGAATCTCAATTGTTGTTTCCCCATCATTTGATTCACCTACTTTGCCATCACCAACTTTTAGAATCTGCTTAAAGAATTCTTGGACATCTTTTAGATAATCTTCTGTGGAATCTGGTAATAATCTCATGTTTTTTGTCAATGACAAGACTTTGCAAAAATCCCACAAGTAAGAAAAATTAATTATTGCATGTACAATATCTTGCCTGCTGTTTTTTGGAATCATAGGCAAAACTTGTCTGAAGTCTCCTCCAAATATAACAACTTTTCCACCAAATGGTTATTCTATGTTATGAATGTCAAAAAACCTCAGAACATCTGGCATAAATCTATTTAGTGCTTTAAAACAAAACTTATTAATCATCAGAACCTCATCCTAAATTATAAGTTTCATTCTAGTTTGTAACTTAACCATTTTTCTTTCTTGGCGAGTATTGCAAGTTGAGCAGTCTTGCCTCCAGGTAATAACAGAGATACCATCCCAGTTGAAGCAACATTAATGACAATTTGACCATGGGAAAGCAGTGCAGCAAATAAAGTTCTCCACAAAAAAGGTTTTACCTGTTCCTCCGTAACCATATATGAAGAAAAGGTCACTGTTAGGACTTGAGACGACACTCATGATTTTGTCATATATATCCTTTTGTTCAAACCTCATTTTTGGAATAAGAATTTCATGCTCTCTTGCCAAGGCCACTTTATTATGAGCAAGTTCACCCAAAATGAGACTATTATGAACTTCTAGTTCATGAAAAGCATGTGGAAATGGCATTGAGGCATAGTCTTTCAAGCTTTTCTCATTATTCTGCAAAAAATTTTCAATCCTTGACAAAACAATTTCCTTCATTTGATTATTGGTTAACTGTAAACCTACAAGATAATAAAATATTTTGAATAATTCATAAAGAGTACAACTTGAGATAAAAGAGCGAGATTCAATATATAATGTATGCTTCTTTCATAAACAAAAATTCCAACTCATGAGAATTATATTGGTATAGCCATTATTGGTATAGAATATCTTTAGTAAAAAATTCCCAAGTTTGATTCCAAACATTTTCTAGTTTAGACATGCTACTAGACATCAAAAGGATAGCAAAGAGTTTTCTCAAGTAATCGCCACTGCCCCAATGACTTGCTTTTGTAATTCTACCAATGTACTCTTTGTCATCATCCAACAAACTGAGGGTATAACATGTCTCCCTAAATGTTTTGTACTGCACACCATTGGCAGTACAAATATCTTGAAAATCACCCAGGTACAATGAGATTGTTAATAAAATTCTTAAGTAGTATTTCGTATCATTAGCGAGTAGAATATTGAACAATCGTTCGATGGCAAATCCTTTTTTTTTCTTAGATTGTACTCTTTACTTGGCTTCTTGAAAACAAATTTCACTGGGTAATCTCCATGTGTCAAATTTTGAGCTTTTAGGAATTTCTTGTTCCCTTCCTCCACACTTCAATTCGTTCTTTTTTTTTTTGGAAGCAATTTCAAGATCAAGGATATTATTATAAGTTATATATTGTGCACCCTTAAGATGAAAGTTTAACCTCTCAACAACCAGCCACCTGTAATGAATGTACCATGTAAAAAGTCTCTAAATTGCTTCACATGGAGAAATGTACCTCCAATCATTGTACATCTTTATTTCATCGGCATCTTCAACTGATTGATCATCACCATTTCTTGTGAAAAACCTACTAGTTGTTCTATCATGACTTTTGTTTATATACTTAAAAAGATACTTGATTGACCTTCCTTGGTTGCAATATTCAACATTTATATAAGCATGGTATTTCTTGAGTAGCAAATGGTTATAAGGCACAAAAAATCTATTACCTAATAGCATACCATTTTTCTCAATCGTTGCTCCATTGTCCCTTCTTTTATACTTTGGATATCCATCTTCGTTTAATGAGATCCTTTCATTGAAAATTTTGGAAAAATGCATAAAACACTTACCATTAATCATGCAAGGAGAATTTTCGTTAGCCAAAGCCACAAGGACTATGTAACATGAAATTGTTAACAACATCATAAACTACTTGGTCCTTTATTTTATTAGGAATCTTTGTAGAAGTAATCTTGTATATGGCAATATTTGAACACAACTTATCCTCAAGATGTATGAAAAGTAAGATGTAAGCATGTGGCTTTCCTTGTTTTTAAAATGTAGTAGTGTAGATCACTGTAAAGAATATATTATTCTAGATGTTTTAAAAATATTTATAAAAAATTATAAATACAAAAGAATTTTAAAGAAATAAGACAATATTTCTTAAATAATTTAAATTGTTGCCTTTGACTTTGCCAAAGTTTTTTTTCTTTGTTAAGTCTCTCATTAGATTATGTAGCTTAACATGAAATACATGACAGATGTCAATTAGGTAAACTTCTGGTTGTAATCCCATTTTATAAGCTTCTTTCACAATTTTAGGCCACTTTAGATTACATGTGAACATGATGAATAAATCAGGAAATCTAGTTGACCTTTAGATTGCCATTGTATCATGGTAGATTTGAATCATATATCTAGTTCCACTAATAAAAGAGAATGGAAGAATGATACGCTTTCCCTACAATGATGGTTTTGTCTCCCATCTTATATGACTTCCATAAGGCTATTGTATAGGTCACATCTTATATCTTTTTAGTGAGTTCAGATATACCATAGCCTTTTAGATTCAACTTGTTAGCCCCAAGGTTCAACATAATGAATTTTGATGATAATAAATGAATGTTACAATAACATAGTATGTCCTAACGTGCTTAAGTGTTATATTTTATACAAGTATTTATAGACATACTATGCTATGGCTGATAAATATATGATATAAATAATGCATGTTCTTGTGCAAATATGGTTTAGTTATATATTTGAATCATGCATTTGATAAATTGTCTTAGACTAACTATATGGTTTATAAATTAGTTTATACATATTTTATAAAATTGTTCAAAATGAAGAAAAGTAAGCATTGGATCAAAGAAATGGAAAATCTTCTCATGCTTAAATCAAGAGGGAAGTCAATAAAGGAGATGTTGTTAGGAAAAATAGATCAAAAGCATCAAGTATGTGCAAAAGAATTTTAAATTTTTTCCTTAAGCTCAAATAATATTGTTTGCAAATTAATTCATAAAATTTTGTATAATTCAAATAAGTATAAAGTGATGATTTGAATTATACCCTCTTGAGAGTTGTTCTTGAGATCCTCGGTCTTCAAATTCAAATTTGATCTCCAAGCAATTCCACAAACTCTTCACCAAGCCTTATGTCAAGTCTTTTGAATTGTTTTCAAGCAACTCCTTTGAATTTGATCTCTAGAACCAATAATGATCCGCACGAACCAATTAGATTCAAAGCCTCCACCAATGTTTATGTAATAGGTAGAGTAAGAAAATTAAATCCTTAGATTAAGAGGTGCTAACTCTCTAGAGAATCACAAATTCACTTGGCTAGGGTTTGTGTTTGAATGCAAAGAGGAGAAGAGAAGAGGGATTATACTAAAAAAGGTTTTAGGCACACAACACATAAGTTAAAAATCATCAAATACAACATACAGAAAGCTTGAGCTTCATCACTTATCATCTATTACTCCTTTTTTATCAAAATCAAGATTTGAGCTCTTTATTGTGAAAATTTTCTATTCTACGTGTTTCATATGTTTCATCTATTATTTGAGAGAGTTTTTGTGAATTGTTTAGCATCTAATTCTTCTTGTAAATATTAAAGGGTGAGGAATCCCTTTGAATTTGTAAAAAGGTGAGGCATCCTTTAGAAAAACTCTTTGAGGGTGAGGTATCCCTTAGAAATTTTTTGAGAGGGTGAGATATCCCTTATAAAGAGTGATTTGCTCAAGGAGGAGTAAAAAGATTATTGTCACGACCCAAATCCTAGTCATAACCAGCATGAATATCAATCCTTGATTGATATTATTTGCCTTTAACATATTTGTATTATCCATTTCTACTTTCACTTGCTTCAATATTTACTAATCATATTTACTTAAACTTATTTGGTTAGTCAAGAAATCATAAACTTATAGAAACATGGAGACATATTAAGATATAAGCATACTTGTATAATTTACAAGAGCATTGCCTAAATACGACACATGCCTTTGGGAACATCAGTGTTAATGATTTTCCATCAAGTTTTCAAAAGACATGAACTATGGGTCATCCTCTGTACTACCCTATATGTCCCCATAAGGGAAAAGGTAAACCAAAAAAGTTAGATTAACTTATAGCTTATCATGGACCCAAAAGTATAGGTTAAACTAACTAAGCCTTCGTAGGTACTTTACAACCCTACTATATATAGATATTAAAAAGAGTAGCAAAATATGATGTTTGATGGTAGATACCTTAAGGATCTAACCATCCCATGGCCATCATCAGGAAGACATTAGATGGTTTTAAGGGTATGACTACTTCATGTAGGACTTCACAATCGATTGAATTCAGTATCATAACATAATGGATTCTGACTTCATACATTCCCAAAGGACTCTCTACAATGATGGTGAACACATAAGCAGTTACTTCGATAGGGTCAATGTCCATCCTTATGTTTAGAAGGTGGATCAGCGGCGATATCTTGAGAATCTAAAGAATGGTCCACAGAAGGTAAGTCTAGGGCTCAATAAGATAAATCCCTACCCTACTTATGAATTTACCAACCATAAACAAGTGCATATATATCATAGCAAATATGATCATATTTCATAATAGAATTAATAAATGCCATAAGGTCTCAAAGACTAACCTCTGAATAACATCACACAATATTATCATTAACACATTATAAAGAGTTATAATTTTCTCATGGCCTCAAGCAGTTATCATCAATCATCACATTTTCATATCACATTATCATATGTAGGATTATATCATTTCAATATTTCATATAATAACAATCCAAGTAAGTAAGTGAACTAAATAATCAAGATTAAGATTCTCTTTGTTACTCCTTTCCACCATAACCTGCACAATCACCAGCCTTCTCCTTCCAAGTTCGACCTTATTTCCATGCTACATAATGGAATGTATAGATCCAAGATCTAGTTCAATTCACCATCTCATTACATTCAACCACAATCTCATCAGTATCAATCATCATATTTCTACATAGGCTCTATTGTTATTAATATAATATAGGTTGTTCTCATCAAACAAAATAATCACTAGCTTAACACATACCATTTGCATTAGCATAACAAGAAATTCAAATGGTTAATGAACAATTAAGTTCATGACCCCAACCATACAATCAACACAACTTAATAGAAAAAATTTCAGGCATTAACTTGTAACATTTTAAAAACATCCCAATATATTTTTCATTTTTAGGGCTCATAATTTGAATTATCCTATTTGTTCTAATTTCACGATCATGCTCACAGGAGCAAGGCAACATTTGTGCCTTATAATTTGAATTGAGATTTGAACTAATTTTGTATGATTCGAATTAGCTTTTCCTAACCATGTTTTCGATTCTAATCACAATTCAGTTTATGTGCAATTCTAGACTTCACGAAGGTTTTCAACTTTAGGTGAGCAGACTCGCCTTTTGAACTAAATTGGCTTGAGTCGAATCGAACCCTTCACATTTGATCCTTGCAATTCTAATCACGATTCTACTTAAATTCAAGTTTCTTGGTTTGCGATCATGATTGCACATCCAGTTGCATGCATCTTTGTAATGCAAACACACATTTCTACAAGGACAACTCTCATTTTCTTAACGAAGCTTCATAAGCTATCTTAGCTAACCTTTAATCATAAAGATACTAAGCATAAAACCAAGTTTTTCCAATCATAAATCTATATTTATATCAACAACTCCAATCAAATTCAATCTATGACATAAGACCATATAATACTCATTTTCCTCAACATAAACAACAAT
>JANHAO010000459.1:0-41518 GCA_026873985.1 Saraca asoca | reverse complement strand
ACCCTCATAGGCATTCACAATACTATCTCTCTCAAACCTCAAATTCTTGTCCAACATAAATATTTATAACTCAAAATATTTGTTTCGTAAGTAATCTCAATCCCAGTCTAACACAAAACCTAACTTGAAAAGGAAGTTAACTCACAATTAGAAGCTAACACTAATTGATAACAATTAGAATTTAGGTTAAACTCAATAATTAGACATATATTTAGAAGGGTCAAATACACTTTACCCTTTTGAGGCATATTTGAAAATTAATTTACCTTATTCAATTTTAAAATTATGTACTTGATCATTTCAAAATTTAACTTAATTGATATTGTTAAACAAACTGTTAATTATAATAAAATCTTTAGAAATTTGATCAATCCCTTCCTTATGCTTGCCTTTCATATTAGTTAGACGAGAAACTTTTATCATTAACACAATTTAATTAAAAGTAGTAAAATTTTTCAATTTTTTTATGGCAAATTAAGGGTAATCTTAATGAGCAACTTCTCATCTACAGAACAAAGCATTCTTCCTTATACTAAGAGGGTAAAAGGAAGAATTCTTTCTATCTACAAAATGAAAGGATTCTTCCTTTTATTAGAAGGGTAATTTTTATTTTTATTTGCAATTTTTGAAAGGAAATTGGTGGCTCATGCTTTTATTTTGTTTCATATAAAACTTAAAAGTTAATTATAGACTCTTGAACACAAGTTCCATATTTTTTATTTGTATTTTTTTTAATCTTCTATGAGTTTTGATACATTTTGTTTTGTTTGATACAAATTGAAGGGGTTAAATTATAGGCCTTTACTTGTTCAATTGCAAAAGGTAATTTGAAACATGAATAAAAATGAGAAAACAACTTGAAATAAGCAAATTCTCATAAAGTAAGATTAAAAACAATGGTTTCATTTTATTTAAAACTTTATACTTGAAAAATAAACTAATCCCATACTATCAACAAATGTTGGAGATTTTTTTGCAATTAGCATAATGAATATCTAGAGAATATGACTTAATTATTTAACTTATATGTTATAATTATTATTTTGTTGGCATTACAATATTACTTATTTAACTTATATTTATGATTACTATATAAATTAAGGAATCATAGTCTTGCACTTTTGTTTTTACTATTTTTAGATTGATATTTTATTTTATTTTATAAGGGTATTGATGAATGCTCTAATCTCTAGTAGTTGAATGTGGTGGTCAAAACTCAGATGCACAAAGATTGAAGCAGTGGTTATTGCCAAAGCTCCTCCAATGCTTAAGTTAGAAAATATTCAAGTGAAAGTGAAGTATTCAATTGATTTAAATGAAGTTCATACCTTGCTATTTATAGAAGTGCAGAGGGGGAAGGGGGATTCATATTCATATAAAGCTCTTAATTGGGCCTTAGAAAGGGGCCTTTGGCCACTTAGGCTGTAGGTTCCTTATTTATCACTAGCCTCCTTCCCAAGTGGTCGAGTGAGGCTTGACTAAGCATTCTTAAGAAGGCTATAGTTATTCGTTCAACCACTTAGCCATTTGCAGTGTTTGTGAGCGGGAATTCGAAAGTCCCTTTTCAAACTTTTAACTATTCAAAAGTTCACATATTAAAAGATTCTTTTAATGATCTTTGTAGAGTGATTCCTATCTGTTGAATAATTTTATAACTGCCTATATTATTTTGGGATCTTTTAAGAAACCTTTTTTTCTATGCTAGACACTTAATTGGTGAGTATTTGCTATGTAACTACAAAATCCTTTATAGGTATGTATCGAGCTTCTTTCAATTCACTTTTTTCACTTATTTTCCTTTTCCATTTTGCCTCTGTTGCTTTCCTTCTTATATATGTGCACCAAATCTATTTATTTAATGTTTGCCTATTAGAACTTTTGAGGCTTATGAATTTCTATATTTGTTTTATACGCCTTTCATTACTTCTATTAATTGTCTATACTTTGCTAGCCTTGTTCTCTAAGGATGTTCAAGTATGAGTGACTTGAGTTCTATTCCTTCATATTGTCCCTTATTGATCAAATGTTACTGCTTAGCCATATCTAATAACTTAAGGTTGATGATGGATAATAAGGTAATGCCATCAATGATAGATAATTTGAAGTTGATGCCAAATATGAGTGCCCAAATGTGGGTTGAGAAGGATGCCATGAGATGGATTGAATTAAAGTAATGGGGAAGGAAGCTTTGACCGTAAGGTTTGACTCATTAGTGCTTTATAATCTTCTTAAGGGGATGTATTACCATGAAGATTATCCTTTGATTAGGGGGATACCATTTGTAGCTTGGAGCCTGATCATTACCTTATTTTTTATGGATGCGTTGTCAAAATGTTGGAGGTGCGACCATCTTTTAGCCTTTGTCAAGAATCCATTTTGCAAGAGATGGATGTATAGCCACCTTTATAATTGATTTTTAATTCTTGAACTCTATTATAAGCTTTTGAGGCCACCTATTATGAGATCAAAGATATTACTTTCACCTTTACCAGTAAGCTTTTCTTTTATTTTTTCACCCACACCCTTAAGAAGGAAGAAATATGGATATAGTTCATTTATAGGTTAAAGAGGCTCCTTTTTAGGAATATGTTTACTAGTGTTGTCCTTTAGCATTAAGGCGAGGAATGGGTTTACATATTGGAGAGATGACCGCAGTGGGTTCCTTCTTCCAATCCTTTGGTCACCTCTAAGGCCCTCACCATGCGAGTCATTCCTTAAGGATTTTGATTCAACCAATTAACTCATGATCCAGAAATTTGAGCAAAAGAGCCTTTAGATCTAAAGGCCACATTAAGTTTTTTTTACCTTTAAGGTTCACATTTCTCATTTTTGTTGATTCTTGAGACTTTGCTAATTGAGATTTTTGTGTTTTTGTAGACCTTCATTTAGAAAATATGTTAGCATACAATTAAGCACAATGCAATTATTTGAAAAAAGACTTCAGGTCTTTGAGTTATGTTACTAACATTTCTCTAAAGTAGTCTTAAGATGATTAACAAAAAAAGGTGGAAGTGTACTTGTTTAGCAATCATGACAAGATCGATTATCATGAAGATGATGGGTTTTCAAAGAAGAGGTCTATGGTGCCATTTTCCATCCCGAAACCTACTAATGAAGGTTATTTTAAAGATCTAAGATTTACTTCAGGCCATTTTTTAGAAACCAAAAGATTTCATGAGAGCTATCAGATTCCCCCTGTCAATCTTCATGAAATCGGTACCCATTATGTTCATATTGATTGTAAAGGAATTGACCCTCTAAATTTATTATTCTACAATAGAGTTACTTATAACTAGATGGCCAAGAATCAAATTCTATTATATAAGGATAAGGATATTCTTAATCATGAGATTAATTCCACCCAATTGAATAGACAAATGTATAGTTAGCAACCAACTTCGCTAACTTGCTTGTACACTTGCTCTCAAAGAGAAGGTTTGACAATTGAATAGTTTCAATGAAGAGGCTTATGATAATAACCTTGCTGAACAATTGAAGATTACTTTTACCAATGTTGCTAAGAAAGTTACCATTCGTGAGAGCACGATTTAGACTATGCATGCTAGCATGAAACTTATGAATTCCCAATTGAAATGCTTAAACTAAGAGACCATATCATAAAAGCATGCTATAAAGGACCCACAAAAGGATGCTTCTGGCTCGAAATTAGATCTTGATGTTTTAAAGACCAAGTGCATGGAAGCAATTAAGAAAATAGATGAACTTACTAGAAAGTGGAAGAGGCTAACTCACTTGCCACTTTAGGTTTTGTGGAAGGGTTTAACTTAATGTTTAATTAGGTCTTTATTTTGGATTCCAAATTTGATTTCTCTTCCCTTAGTGTTTGTAAGAAGTTTGTCGATTTGGTAAAGAAATTAAGGTTGCCATACCCCTTAGCATTGCCTTGAGGAATGTTATTTTAACTTGTAAAAATTAGAAAATTATTAATGGAAAAGTTTCTCTAAAAGAATTTGTTACCTACTTTGATGGCAACTTGTGTCATTTTTGGGCAAATTATGCTTGATCATTTTGATGGCAAATTATGCTGAACACTTTGTTGGAAAATTATGATGGAAGCTTTGATAACAACTTGTGCTATTTTGAACAAATTATGCTTGATTATTTTGATAGCAAATTATGCCAAATGCCTTGATGGTAACTTGTGCCATTTTTTACAAACAAACTTTGCAAAGACAAAAGTAGGTCTATTTTATTCATCCTTATTGGGGAAAAATATTCCAAGTACAGGAGTTTACGCTCAGGAGAGAGTCTTATAGATTGACCTTCTTAAATCGTATTGTGATGATCATTCTTTTCATGAACAAATGCTCTTTTTCTGTCATCGTCAGATCATTCAACTAGTTAGACATGATAATCCTATGAGTGGGTAGTGTTCCATAACCTGGGTAACCACCCTTCAATTGTTTCCACGTAGAAAACACCATTTGTCAAATTCCTTACTACTTTGTATGGCCCTTCTCATCTTGTGACCAACTTCCCATCTGTGACTTCTTTTTGTGGGTGATATGCCCTTTTAAGCATTAAAGAACCTTCCTAGAATTTTTTATTCTTGATTCTAGAAGTGTGATATCTTATGGCCCTTGCCTTATAGGTTACTAAGCAAATATGGGCCATTTCCCTATTAGCTTCTGTTGATGTTGGAATTTGGTTTGGTCCAAATTTAGCTAACCCAAAGAGTTCTTTATGACTCAAATTGCAATCTATTTAAGAAAAGTAGGAAATTAGCAAAAATAGGGAGAAGGAGGAAGAACTAGATTAAGACCAGAAGACTTTTAATATGGTTCAGCTAAAATCAGGTAGCACCAGTCCCTAAGTCCATGGTAGCTTTTATTTATCTTGTAAAATTTCTATAGAGTTTCAATATGTATTTTCTAGCCTAGCTTGCAATGATCTTCTCCCTCCTATTTATAAAGGTTAGGAGTTACAAATGTAATTACACAAGTTGTAAATCTATTACATCAAATACATCAAGTAATAAATGTAAATAATAGGTATGGTTTCTGCAGATCAGCTTTTGTAGGCTGTTTTTAGTGTGTGGGCCCTTGTAAGTTGCTTCTTGTAGACTGGCCCCATAAGTTGGGTCTGAGAGGGTGTTTGCTTCACGTTCACTCTCAACAAGCTCTTAGTTGAGTGAGATACCATGTCTTGTGAGTTGGGATTCATGATCTAGGGTTGTTACTGGTCTTTGGCCAATGATGTCGAGCTCACATTAGGTAATGCAAGCTTATGCAGGTTGAACTATTGGCTATGCGAGCAGAAGTTCATCTCTTAGCAAGCTGGGGCTCCTACCTTATTTTATGCTCTAAGCTTTGTAGTTGGCGACTTGGCACCCTTGAGTGATGTTAGTTCTTAGGTGGTTTGGGCTCTCTTAATTGGGCTTATCTGCTATTGGGCCTTTGCTAACCCATTTGCGCAGTACCAGAAAATACTTATAACATTAGCCCCTTATTCTCAACCCATTTCATGGGCCGGGAGTTGCAGTTTGCTGGCAAAGGTCTTATTTATGAATTGCCATGTAGCCAAAGTCTTTACAATCAGCCTGTTGTTTCATCTATCCCAAACTATGCTTCTTATAGACGTGTCTCATAGCCATGGGTATGTCAACCTTGTTTTCTTTTAAGCCATTTAATTAAGAGCAGTTGAACTCCTTCTAGACTCTTCGGTGAGGCCAAACTAGTCTATTTAAGGCATGGGAAATCCTTCTTCCTTCTTCACTGAGTGACCTGATGGCTGCCTTAGATAAGCCCCTATATTTATGATAATTTGTTGTTTGATAAGGCGTGTGTGGCCAATCATACAGGAATTCTTTATAGACAATCCTTCTTTAAGGGCTTTGGGAGATCTTGCATAGATCTTGGATTATTTCCTGACGGTTATGCCATGAAATCTAGCTTTCCCAGCCATGTTCCCATGCTTCTCAATCCTGGGGAAATAGGTGAGCTGGAAAGGAGCCTTTAGCTGAGGAGGATGACAAGAAAAAGATTAAGAAGCCATCATGCTTTTTAGTCTTCCAATTAGTTAGAGTTCATCTTTGAGAAGCTAGCTTTCTTTCTAGAATATAATAACTGTAGAGTTGCTTTGATTTGTATTTTCAATCTTTTGATATAATTTTACCTCATTAAGTGAGGCTTTTTAATGAATGAATTTTTTTGCATGACTCTTGAATGTTGCGCTGAATATTTTGCATATCACAGATAATAATGTAAATTCCTGCAAATTATCGCTAAATGAAATGTTTAGATGACTAGTCGATCATGTTTTTTGATTAGTGATGAATTGAGCATCAGAGTCCCTGAATGATGAGCAATGTACAAGTGGGTCGTAAGAGAGCTACACTTAGCTAGAAGTCACATGCAAGCTATAGATGATAGGTCACATGAGAGCTACGAGCAATAGGTCGCATGAGAGCTGTAAGCAATAGGTCACATGAGAGCTGCGAGCAATAGGTCAAATGCATACAATGCCTGAGGGAGTTAGCCATATGTGTGCTCAAGCTAGAGGTTGCATGTATATGGTTCCTGAGAAAGTTAGTCATATGCATGTTAAGATCAATTGCGTGCATACAGTGCCTAAGAAAGTTAGTCGTATGTAGGTGATGCATGTATACAGTGCCTAAGAAAGTTGGTCATATATATGTTAAGATTAATCACATGCATATGGTGCCTAAGAAAGTTGGTTGTATACATGCGAGGTCACATGCATATGGTGCCTCAGAAAGTTAGTCATATGCATGCTAGATTACATTAGGATAGTGCCAGGAAGTAGGTTGTTCTAATGCGATAATGTTAATTTGGTTTTACTAATGCGGTGTTGAAGAGTAGGTCGTATTAGCATGATATCAATTTAACCTGAAACTTAAAGTATATAGTAACAAGCTGGGATGGGGGAGCTTGCTTCTTCAGGAGCTTTCTACCAAATTTTCATTTTGCTGAAAATATACTCAAAGACTATTATACATAAAAATTGGGCTGCTTCTCCATACTTCATTACAGGATCAAGATATGGTTCTCACTATAGCTGTCTGCCCTTGTTCGGGATTCTACTGAGGTTGAGAAGGCTGCTATCCTACAAGTTGCACCATGTAATCCTTTAAGTGACCCCTCTTAATCAAGTTTTTAATCGTATCTCTAAAAGCTCGACAATTTAAAGTGTTATGCCTAACTTCATTGTGATAGGTGTAAAATTTATTTGTGTTTCTATTCACATGAGGAGTCCTTAAGGGGTTGGGAGTTCCAAAGTCTTCTCTACCATTTTTTGTTGCAAATGTCCTATCCAGAGTATCTGATAGGATGCTGTAGTGATCATGGTAGCTTGGGCATTGAGGTCACTCATCCCTAGTCCTCTTAGTGAGCTAGAAATTGGAGTCATCCTTCCAATCTCCATGACTGCTCCTCTTCCTATTCTGATCAAAGTTGTTCACTTCAGACTTCTTCGAACTGAAGGTCTCCTCCCACCTGATTTGTTTGGTAGCTCACTCATAAAATTTTCGAGTCACTTACTGGAGACTTGTAAATTCTCTTGTACAACTTTCTATCTTTGTAAAGTCTCGTAGAGATGGCTGTCAAAACGCACTCATCTGAGGGATTATCCATATTGTTAACTTCACACCTAAACTGGGTAATGTAGTCTTTTAATGACTCATCTCTCTATTGGAAGATCATTGCGAGATGGCAAGGTGGCATGAGCTACCTTTTCAATATTCTGTACTGACTGATGAACTTCCTCTAGCACTCTTCCCAGCTGCCAATGCTACGAGCTAGGAGATTTCTAAACCATGATCAAGGATGGCTTCCTAGTGTAGCCAGGAAGACATGGCATTTAACCAGAGGATTGGTTGTCTGAAGGTCCATCTGGATATGGAATGCATTCAGGTAGTTGCATGGGTCGCTATTTCCATCATACAATAGAATCGTGGGAACTTTAAATTTATCAGGGAGAAGTAACTATTCAATTTCTTTGGAGAATGGCGATCTACCCTCGTCGCAAGCTTGATCATCTTGAGCTCGAGGGTGCTCTTCTAGCCACTTTTGCCTATCGAATAATTCCTTTATCTCCAGGTTACAGGAGAAGCGACCTGAAATATTTCCTTGGTTGGACTTGTTTGAGCTTTTAGCTTGATACGAGCCCTTATATTGCTGACTATCGTGATTCTCACGTGTTTGGTGGGTTTTTGTTCTCATTCACGGATTGGTGGAGTAAGCTGAGTTAGAGCATTGATGCATCTGCCTAGCAGACTCTTCCTTCTGGGCTTTTTCACACAACTGCTGAAGTACGTAGTGATCTTGACCTGTTTTTATGTGCCCAGGGTTATGCTTGCATCAGTACTTTAACTGCATCTTCCAACTCCTTTACTGTATTCTCTAATGTTTGTTGGAGTTAGTGACCTGTTTGCATCTCATTAGTTCCAGGAGTAGCAGTAGGCTAGCAGTAAGTTTCGAGAGGCAAACCGATAGTTGTACCTATAACAGGAGCAGTGGAGGAGTCTATTATAGATATGTGACCTTCCAGTTGATCAACCAAGGTGTTTGAAGTTCTGGTGGCTCTTCCTCTGGCCATTACAATAAAAAAGAAGATCAATTAGGATGTAGATGAATCCCCATATATGACACCAAAATATTGATAATGGAATTTAGTTCAGTCTAAATCTAGTCAACTTGAAAAGTTCTTTAGGACTTAAATTTCAATTCGATTAAGAAAAGAAGGATAATCAGCAAGAGCAAGGAGAAAAAGGAAGAACCAGATCAAGACCAGAAGATTTTTAACATGGTTCAGCTAAAACCAGGTAGCACCGGTCCTTACATCTATAGTAGCTTTTATTTATCTAATGAAATTTCTATAGAGTTTCAATATGTATTTTCTAGCCTAGCTCACATGATCTCTTCCCTCCTATTTATAGAGTCTAGGAGGTTACAAATATAATTACATAAGTTGTAAATTTGTTATATCAAATACATTAAGTAATAAATGTAAATGACAAGTATGGTTTCTGCAGATCAGCTTTTGCAGGCTACTTTCAATGCATGGGCCCTGTAAGTTACTTCTTATAGAGTGGCCCCACAAGTTAGGTTTGAGAGGGTGCTTGCTTCACATTCACCCTTAGCGAGCTCTTAGCTGAGTGAGATACTACGCCTTGTGAGTTAGAATTCATGATTTGGGGTTGCTACTGGTCTTTGGCTAGCGATGTTGAGCTCATATTAGGCAATGCGAGCTCATGCAGTCGAACTGCTAGCTATGCGAGCTAAAGTTCATCTCTTAGCAGATTGGGGCTCCTACCTTGCTTTATACTCTAAGCTTTGTAGTTAGCGACCTAGCACCCTTAAGTAGTCTTAGTTCTTAGGTGGTTTGGGCTCTCTTAATTGGGCTTATCTGTTGCTGGGCCTTTGTCAGCCCATTTGTGTAGTACCAGAAAATACCCATAACAGCTTCCAAGAAATCCAATCCCTCCCTTAAGAGTTTATCATTGTTTTAATTTTCAAATGTTCAGTGTCTTTTAGAGGTCATCTTGATCTTAATTGGAATTAAAGCCAAATGGCCATGCATAAGATGAAAAGGAGTCTCTTTCATAGCAGTTTGCTCAGTTGTTCTATATGAGTATAAGACACAAGGTAGCTTATCGGCCCATAGCAGTTTAAACCCTTCCAATCTCCTTTTTAATCCTTTAAATATGACTTTGTTCACCAATTTAGCTTGCCTATTTGATTGGAAGTGATCTATAAAAATAAATTTTTGGACAATTTGAAGATCTTGGCAAAATTTCTAGAAAGTTTAAGTGGTAAACTATGTCCTATTATTGCTGATTAACACCTTGGGTTTGCCAAATTTACAAATAATATTTCTTTGGACAAATTTTTATACACTGTGAGTGCTAATGGTAGTTAATGGCTTAGGTTTTATCTATCTTGTGAAGTAATCTACTGCTGTGATGAGATATTTATACTATCCCAAGGCAATTAGGAAAGGACCTAAGAAATCAATCCATTTCTGCACAAATAGCTGTGGAGAGATGATTATTCCTTGCTCAATTAGTAGCTGTCAGGAATAGCTACAAATTTTTGACATTGGTTATAACTCTTTGCAGTGTTCTGGCATCCTATCTCAAAGCCTTTTGAGCTAAGGCTATCTCAGTGACATGACTTCCACTTATTCTTTCATGTAATTCTTGCAACACATAATTTCCTTCATCTTGGAGTAGGCACCACAAACATAGGCAGGGAAGAACCTTGTTTGGAGACTTGACCATTTTCCAAATAAAAAAGGGCCATACTCTTTTTTCACTTTCTCTACCTCTAGTAGATTGTTAACATGAGATGGCTTTCCTTATAAACAAAAAATATTGGGGTCTATCCATGAAGTTGGTTGATTGACAGATATAACCTCTGTTTTACTAACACTTGACTCTATCAAGGTATTTTGTAGAAAGCTTCTATCACCTCCTAGTGCCTTTGTGCTAGTAAGTTTTGATAGGACATCCACCCCATCATTTTTCACCCTCAGGATTTGTGTCAATTCAAAATCATCGAACTCTCCAATCAACTTCTTCACCTTCTCCACATACTTTATTAAACATGAGACCTTTATTTCATAGGTTCCATTTGGCTATCCTACCACAAGTAGGGAGTCACTCAAAGCTTTTACCAATTTTGCCCCTACTTTTTTTGAAAGTTTGAGGCCAACTATCAATGCATCATACTTAACTTGATTATTGGTCATTTGAAATTTGAGCTTTAAGGCATATTCAATTGCAACCCTATCAGTTCCTTCCAAGATCACTCCTGGACCTCCTTCCTTCTTGTTTGAGGACCTATTCCTGAATATTGTCCAGACAAAGGGCGATGGGCCTGTCAAAATCTTAGGTGGATCCTTAGTCATTTTTGCTACAAAATCTGCTAATGCTTGAGCCTTGATAGCCTTTCTTGATTCAAATTCAATTTCGTACTCTATAAGTTCTACTAACACCAACTAACTGATCAAATCAGGTATTCAATGGATCTATAAGTAGGGCATAAACTAGTTTTTCAATATTTTGATAATGTAACTCTACTCCATGAAGGGCCTTGCTTGTGAAATAGATTAGTTTTTGGAAATCATCTTGTTCCTTGATTAACATAGAACTAGCTACATCCTCAATTACGGCTAGGTAAAGAAAAAAATTTTCTTTAGGCTCTGGCTTTAACAAAATTGGCGAATTAACTAAATAACAAAGCCTATTTGCAGCTATCATCTTGCACAAATTTCTTGCAACTTTTTAAGATCTTGTAAAAGGGAAGGCCCTTATCTGTTGATCTTGACATAAATTGAGATAGCATCGTAATCTGAGTTGTTGTACTTCCTTGACATTAGTTGGCCTTCTCATTTTGAAGAGAGTTTTGCATTTGGTAGGATTTATTTCAATTCCTTGCTTAGTTAGCATAAAACCCAACAATTTTTTTTATAGTTACACCACAGACGCATTTATTAGGGTTAACTATCAAATTGTGAATTTTCATTACCCGGAAGATTTCTTTAAGATCTGCCAAATGTTTTTGATAGTTAATACATTTTATAAGCATATCATCTATGTACACCTTTAAGTTTTTCCTAGTTTGCTTTTTGAAAACCTTGTTTATCATTCTTTGATATATGGCCTCA
This sequence comes from Saraca asoca, assembly GCA_026873985.1. Classification (NCBI taxonomy): domain Eukaryota; kingdom Viridiplantae; phylum Streptophyta; class Magnoliopsida; order Fabales; family Fabaceae; genus Saraca; species Saraca asoca. Next base: position 29,869 of record JANHAO010000459.1, on the reverse strand, counting down.
ATGTTTTTTAAACCAAAAGGCATGACATTGTAATAGAATATGCCATCATCCATAATGGATGTTGTTTCTTGATTATCTATCCATATTAAGATTTAGTTGTATTATGAGAAAACATCATAGAAGTTAAGGAGAACAAAATTGGATGCTGCAGCAACTAACTTGTCGATATTAAAGACGTACGTATCTATAAGGCAAGTTTTATTCAAATCGATAAAATCTACACATTCTCTAACTCTCATTGGCCTTTTTAACCATAACAACTTATGTGATCTTTAAAAGATAGTGCCATAGGTTGTTCCAAATTCAACCACACAAACAAAGAAAAAGAATGATATTCATGTCACAGTCTAGAATAGATAAGAAGGGGAGTGATAAGTGATGAAATTCCATAAAGAGAAATCCCTTTCATAAGTCTTAAGTTCATTTAAGAACTCTAAGCGAGAAAGCTCTCAAGAAGATGATTCTTTGCTAAGTCTAAAAGTTTCCCAAATCTACCTTGATAGGAAAATAAGCATTCCCAAATAATTATCACTAAACTAAATGGGCTAGACTCATAAGATAAAATAAAATAAACCTAGAATAGAACTTAGTGACCTAACAAAAATAAAGGCCTAAACTATTACAAAATGTCCAAAAACAAAACAATACAAATGGCCAAGATAGCCCTTACAAGTGACACCCAATTAACCCCTATAATGATGCCATGTGCAATTAGCCCATACAAGACACCATATATGCTCCATATGGAATAAGAATGCTTAGGTGGCACTACTTGATGACATGGCTTCAATGCATATAACTCTTGCCTTTCCCAAGCCATCCTCATCATGTTTTCTCTAAATGTTTTGACATAAGTTTCGGAGAGCTTCTCTAATCTTTTTAGCCTTAGCCCTTGTGATAGACCTATCTAGAATGTACAAAGGCCCTTGATGATCCCTTGAGTTTCCATCAACAACATTCAACAACCATGTGGTATGATATACCTTTCTAATGAAGCCCACCTCCAAGAGTTTATTGACCTTGACAATTATAGCTCCCAATTATTCTAGTATAAATCACCTCTTCTCCTACTAACCAATTGGATCGAGGGATCAGTGGCTAGCCTATGGCAAGCAATCTTAGAATCCATACCTGACATATCTGCTACTGTCTAAGCGAACACTTCAACATTATCTTTAAGGATTATAATGAGTTTTGTTTTAAAATCATTCGGCAGATTCATATTGAACTCAATGACCTATTCATTATCTAGTCTAAAAATTCATATTTCTTACAATTTAGATTCACAATTTGTATTAGACCCCATCCCATCTACAAGTGGATCTACTAATTGTAACACGATCGAGTTAGGTCTCACTCTTCCACTTTGTTGATCCTGGCTCATCCGTTAGTCTTTTGGCAAGCTTTTGCTCTATTCATCTATTGTTTATCTATCAAAACTATTCATGTAACATTGTTGAGTTATTTATTGATTAGCTTGCACTTGTTTACTCCATTTTCCATAGGAAATTTCATAATAGATAAGGTTATGAAACAACACCCTAGGTCACATTCAAATATGATCTTCCATGGATCGCATTGTATACCTAACTACATTAATTTTGTAGGAAGGTAAGTCCATGTCGAACCCAAGGGATTAGATGACTAATCTAAGGGTTAATTGGAACAAGGGGTTTTGTTATTTAAGACAAAATTTAATAATATAATTTCAAATGCAATAAAACAATCAGATAGAATTTGAATTGTAAAAAGGAAAACTTCAATTGGAAAATCTTCAATCTAAGAGAGATTCATGCATTCAATTCTCAAATTGATCCTAAACACAAAATGTATTGTCCCCTCTTTGATTACTTAGTCAAGAATTAATTTAATCCCAATACCTAAATTAAATTCTTATTGTTCTTCCTTAATTTCATTAATTTAAGCCCAACACCTAAATTAAATCTTATTGCTAAGTGACTTGAGTCCATCACCCCAATCAAATTAATAATAGCATTAAAAACAAAAAGAGGCTATGACTAAATAACAATCATATACTAGCGTATAATCATAACACCTAATTGTTACTCCACTAAACAATCCTGGCAATTTCATATTATGAAGTTTAAATTAGTAGATAATCATAATAGTCAATCAAATAACAGGCTGAATTAGGTAATCTATTTATGCAATTAAAATAAAGAAACAATAGGTAACTAAATTGGGAATAAATCAAGAATACAAATCAAGTCTGACAATCATAATTGAACTGAAGTAGAATTTCCCTTAAATTGAAAGAAGAGTTTAGCCACTTATTACAAGAGAATGAAAAAAGAAAAATAAAATAAAAAAGTAAAAGACTTGAAAGAAGCTAGTGTTCTTGCCCTAGGAGAACTCCTTTCTTTTTACAAAGTTAGAGAAATAGGAATAATCCTCCATGTGTCTTAGCTAGATTTTTCTATTAGCTCTCTTTTTCTCTACTTAGGTTATTGAATTGGGTTGGATAAAGACACAATTGACCTTTGGTGTCTTTATCAGTTTTGTAGCCTTAATTCTTAGCAATCGAATGGCCTAGAACTTGCTTATAATGGAGGTTTTTAACTTGGCTTATGATTCAAAAGCTGAAACAAGTTATGTAAAATAGACCAACCCATAATAGATTATGCTTTTCACTTTCACAACCTTGTAAATCCTTCAAAATGACACCATTTAACCTTAATCTCGTCACGAAAGTTGTAGATGTGAATCTTAGGTATTCAATGGACTTAGGTTTGCATTGTTTGAAGGACTAAAGTTTCAAATATGATAAAAATACCGCAATTGATTCAGGATCAGTGGGTCAGCACTTTGCTTCAACTTCTTGGCTAGTTTTAGTCCACTAAACATCTAACCTGGGCTTGAGACTTTCATAAAAATTGTAGCCCTTTGTCTTAAATTTTCAATGATATATGAATCAACCCAATCAAAGGTCTAGAACTCCGGATACATCTAAATGTTTGAAACAATGTCAAATTATTGAATTGTTCCATATTAGTCTTAAATCTGACTAAATTATAGAACTAGTCACAAGTACTTTAATTTGCACATAATCATGACAAAACATGAAATATAGAAGAGGTATAAAGTGTATAAATATAGCACTTATGAAATTCCCCTACACTTAGCTCTTGCACATACTCAAATGAGACCAAAACTTGACTTAGAATAAAACCCAACCACTAGCTCTTCAACAATGATAAGATTGCAAAACAATAATTAAGAAAACAATAGAAATTCTTAGGAGACATATCACATCATGAAGTAATACTCTTGATAACTCAAAATTTAAAATCAATTAGCATATTAATGTCATTCAAAAGGATGCAAACCAAATTGATAGACTTTCACGAGATAAGCTTCTCAACTCTCTTAGTGTTTAAAGAAAGTATCTTACTCAAATTCACTCCATGAATATACACTACCATAACTTTGCTTATCATTTAGTCTCCATTACTAAAATCACATGCAAAACACAAATCAAAAGGACTTTTTAAGGGTTGTAATGGGGTCAAATGAAAGGTGAGGAATGATAAGGATGTGAAAGTACAAAACTAAAGAGACTAGTAGAGCATTGGGGCATAGATGTAATCAAACAAATAAAGAAATTAAGGCTAGAATCTAACATCACAAATTTCAACATTAATCAACTTCTCTTTCTCTTTGCCTTTTTCCTTTTTTTTTTCTTTCATTTATTTCTTATTTTTCATTTTCCTTGACCATTAGAATGATCACATTTGCCTTTGCACTAAACAATTAGCATACCCCCACACTTGTTCAAGAACCTATCCTACTAATAAATCAAATGCTCTACTAATTCCTAAAGTTAAAGGCTTGGGCTTATTAATGGGCTACATAACAAGAAAAAGGGTCAATTAGGCTTAAAGGGGCTCATCAATGATAAATTGCAAGGTTAGCTAATGAGGCAAAAGTGGCTTAATCAAAGAATGCCTTAATCATATCCATGTATGCATGTGCCAATGTAATCTCCAAAAGACTCAAAGCAAGTTCTAGAGAAACAAATCCATGAAAGAATATCGCACGCAAGAATGAAAAAGAAACTAATATATATGTTCATTTCATAGACTTAAAATCTCGCAGGGTAAATGTCTACCAAATTCAATTTGCCTACATTCCAAAATACATTACTAAACAAACAAATTTTAGATTCAAGATGCAAGATAGTTTGTTCAATCATGCTATGCAATCTTCAAATTCTATTGATTCCTACTTATGGCATAAATAAACTAAACATCATTAAAAAGCACTTAAATGAACAAAATAATTTTTTTTTAGAAACACAAACATAACAATCCTAATTATTGAAATTTGGAAAACATTCTAAAGTTTTCCCCATACTTAAATTTCACATTATCCTTAATGTAATGCATAAATTTATTAACAAATTATGGACATATAAAACAAAAGAGATAGAGAATGAAAGCGAATCACTTGGGTTACCTCCCAAGAAATGCCTTTGTTAATGTCATTAGCTTGACGGGGCTTTGATTCATCTCAACTAGGATCATCTGAGTAAAATGGGTCATCCAATTGACTTTCCTCTATTGTATGCTTTTGGAAACCTTCAAAGAATGGCTTAAACTTTTGCATGTTGACCTCTGACACTTTGTTAGCTACTAAGCTCTTGATCTCAACTGCACTATAAGGAAACACATTAGTAATAACAAATGGTCCAATCTAATGAGAACATAGCTTACTAGGCATCAACTAAAGTCTTGAATTGTAAAGCAAAACTTTTTGCGTAACTAGGAATTGCTTCCAATCAATCAACTTATCATGAAATGCCTTGGTCTTTTCCTTGTATATGTATGAATTCTCATAAGCTTCACACTGAATCTCCTTTAATTCGTACAACTGTAGCTTCCTTTGTTCACCATCTCCATCCATATTCATATTGCAACTCTTCACTCCCCAATAAGCATTGTGTTGAAACTTTATAGGAAGGTGACATGCTTTTCCAAAAATCAACTTTTAAGGAGACATTCTAATAGATGTCTTGTATATTGTTTAGTAGGCCATAATGCATCATCAAGTCTAAGGCTCTAATCCTTCTTGCTTCGCTTTATAGTTTTTTCCAAAATGGACTTGATTTCTCTGTTGGATATTTCATCTTGTCTATTTGTTTGAGAGTGGTAAAGTGTAAAGGTCTTGTGAAAAACTCCATATTTCCTTAGCAAAGCCTTAATTGCTTCATTATAAAAATGGGTTCCTTGATCACTAACCAAAGCATTTGGAATCTCAAACTTGTTGAAAATGTTAGTATTGTTATAACCTACAATAATCTTGGAATCATTAGTTCTGGTGGCTTTCACTTCCACCCACTTAGAAACATAATCAACCATAATCAAGATGTAAAGAAACCACATGATGAAAGAAATGGACACATGAAATCAATACCCAACATATAAAAAATCTCACAAACAAGTATAGGGGTTTGCATCATTTCATTTCTAAGAGTTAAATTACCCATCGTTTGACATTGTTCACAGCTTTTGCAAAACACATAAGAGTCATGAAACAATATAGGCCAATAAAAATCACAATTTAATACTTTCTTGGTTGTTCTCTTGGGCTCAAAATGTCCACCGCAAGCATAAGTATGACAAAAAGAAATGATAGATTGATATTCAAAATCAAGTACATATCTTTTAATAATTTGATTTAAGCAATACCTCCACAAATAATGATTATCCTATTTAGCATTTCTTTTTAGCTTATCTTTCTTAACTTTACTCAAGTCATTAGGCAAATTCTTAGCAACTAAGTAATTCAATAAATCAATATACTATGAAATATTTCCTTGCAACTTGAAAAACTACTCATCAAGAAAAGAGTCTTGCAATGGCAACAATCTTCTTCTCTTATCAATTGGTTTAAATGATTTGCTACTAAATTTTCAGCTCCTCTCTTATTCTTGATTTGAAGGTCAAATTCTTGCAACAATAAAATCTATCTGATGAGTCTTGGCTTTGCTTCTTTCTTGGCTAATAGATACCTTAAAGTTACATAATTAAAAACATAATAACCTTAGACCTAAGTAGATAAGAATGAAATTTAACTAAGGTAAACGTTATAGCTCAAAGTTGTTTTTTTGTTGTGAAGTGGTTGCATTAGGTTGGATTAAGAGTCATGGGTGCATAATGGATCACATGAGCTTGTTTGCTAACTTGCTGCCCTAAGATTGCTCATAAAGTAGTTGATTTCATCACACATTATTTCAAATGATAAATCCCAATTTAGAGGTTGAATGATGGGAGTTGATGTTAATGTAGCCTTCACCTTGTTAAAAGCCTTCTTGCATCCTTGGTTGAAGTCAAATGGGACCTCTTTTTACAACAATCTGGATAGGGGCAATGCTATTTTGAAGAAATCTTTGATGGACTTGTGATAAAAGCTTGTTTGACCAAGAAAAGAATGCACTTTTCTTGCACTTATGGTGTAAGGTAAGCTTATGATCAAATCAATTTTTGCCTTATCTACTTGAATTCCTTTACTTAACACTACATGCTCAGAACTATTCCTTGTCAATTATGAAATAACATTTTTCAAAATTCAGAACAAGATTAGTCTCTATGTAACTCCTAAGTACTTGGGTCAAGTTCTCTAAACATGTATCAAATGAATCACCATAAATATTAAAATCATCCATAAATATCTCTAAGTAATGCTCTAAAAAATTTGAGAAGATACTTACCATGCACCTTTGGAAAATGGCATATGCATTGTAAAGTCCAAAGGGCATCCTCTTGTAGGCAAATATTCCAAATGGGCAAGTGAAGGTTGTTTTCTCTTGATCTTCTAGTGTGATCACAATTTGAAAGTAGCTTGTATAACCATTAAGAAAGTAGTAATGAGATTTGCCAACCAAACACTCAAGCATCTGATCAATGAAAGGTAAAAGGTAATTGTTTTTTTTTGGGTTAGTGCATTTAGCTTGTAGTAATCTCTACATACACACAAACCATTCTAAATTTGGGTTACAACAAGCTTATCATTTTAATTATTCAATACCATGATTCCAGTTTTCTTTAGTACCACTTGAACTTGATTGACCTATTTGTTGTCTGAGATTGGATAAGTGATTCCTGCATCTAACAGCTTCGTGATCTCCTTCTTGACAACATCTATCATTTAGGGATTTAATCTTCCTTGAGCTTCTTTAATTGGTTTAGAACTACCTTCCAACAAAATTCTATGCATGCATATAGAAGGACTAATGCCTTTGATATCTGCTATGGTCCATCCAATGGCTATTTTGTGATCCCAAAGCATTTACTTAATTTCTTTTCTTATTCAAGTGTCAAATTTTTTGCTATTATGACTGGAAGTGTTGCATCATCTCCTAAGTATGCATACTTTAGATAGTTTCGTACTGGCTTCAATTCTAAAGCTGGTGCTTAGGCCATTGAAGGTATCAACTTGGTGAGGGAAGGTGGTAGATCTAGTTTATTGAGTTCAAGAATTCTTGCTGGAGGTAATGATTGTAACTTTGTAGAACTCACCTTTAATTGCATCAAGCCTTGGCTAATTATTGCTTCTAATTCATACAAGCCATTCAATTCAAGGACATCCTGCATTAAAAGATCAACAATATTAATAAAAAATAGGGAATAATCATTAGTAGGTTATTTTATGGCCTTAAAGATATTAAATTTGGTGGTTTTACCATCAACCGTCATAAACATCAATTTTTATTCTTGCTATTTTTAGGAATGTCTTCCTAAAATGATAGGAGTTGGATTGGTTGAAGCATCATATGCCATATTCAAAATGTAAAAATCTATTGGAAAGATGAAACAATTCTCCTGTACCAAAACATCTTCAACAACTCTTTTAGGATAAACATTTGACCTATTTGCTAATTGTATAATAACACCACTTTCTTTTAGAGGCTTTAACTTCAAATATGCATAAATAGAATGAGACATGACATTTATGAGTGCACGTAAGTTTACCATTGCATGTTCAAAGAAAGTCTTACTAATCACACATGGGATTGTGAAGGTACTTGGATCCTTGCATTTTTGGGGTGGTTTCTTTTCAATGACAACAGATACATTTTGCTCTATACTTATTTTCTTATTACCTTTGAATTTCTTTCTTGTGGTGTATAGCTCCTTGAGAATTTTATATACCTTGGAATTTGTTTGATCATATCAAGTAGGGATATATTCACTTCCACTTTTTTGAAATTCTTCAGGATTCCTTTCTCTTGCATTTTTTTCCTGGATTTCACTAAACTGCTAAGAAAGGGAGAGAAAAGAAAGATTGGATTGGCAATTGGTTGAGAACTACTTTTCTCTTTTGCATTTTTCGCCTCTTTCTGCTTGTCTAAAACTAATATCTCTTGATTTTTAGTCTCTACTTCCTTTCCACTCTTTAGCAATATTACACTTGAATTTTCTTTAGGATTCAAATTTGTTTGGAAGGGTGGCTTGCTTGAATCTGGAGCTACCAACTTGCTAATTTGTGTTACAAGCTGACTCATTTGCATCTCCAAGTATTGAAATTTAGCATTTACTTCTGGTTAGAATTGTAATGTATTGACTTTTGTTTCTAGTTTAAATTACAAGTTGCTATGGACTAGAGTTTGAACCAAATGTTCAAGAAATTTACTGGAAGATAGAGCTTGGTTTGGTTGCTATTTGGCTTAGACCAAGGGCTAAAATTGAGCTTATCCAGCTTCGTTTTCATATATTTGATAATGGTCTCTCTAGCTAGGATTATATAAATTGGAGTACGGGTTATATGGTCTTTGTGGCTATCTTGAAAACCTCTATTTCTGGAAATCTTCTCATTGCCAGAACTTGCTAGAATGGCTTTTCTTCTTGTAAGGTAAAAAACACATTAGTTTTGTGTCAAAAAACGGAGCAAATCCCATATACTTTAATTGTTTACATTTATCTTATGGCTATTTATTGATCCAATGAGGTTAAATATGAAATTTGTCTCTCAAGGATGGATGTATTAACCTCATTTACCTTTTAGACTGAATAATCCATTTTGGTTCCAAACTATTGTGAGTTGGTTGCCATGTTTGCAATAAGGTTCCTTATAGCTTATGGAGTCTTATCTATTAAAACTCCTTCACTTGCAGTATCTATCATGCTTCTATCAATTGATAGATATCTTTTATAGAAGTATTGAATTAAGAATTGGTCACTAATTTAATGATGTGGACAACTAGTACAACACTTCTTGAATCTCACCCACTACTCATATAAAATCCCTCCATTGTATTTCCTGATGCTACAAATTTCCTTCCTTAAGTTTGTAACTCTCGAAGTAGGGTAGTATTTCTCCAGGATAAGTCTCTTCATTTCATGCCATATATTTATTAAGTCAAATGGAAGATTGTATATCCAATCCTTAGTTAAATATGCTAATAAGAAAAGAAAAGCTCTTAACTTAATTTGCTCATTTGAAATTCCTTGAGGTTTCATGGTAGAACAAATAACATGAAATTTCTTCAAATGCTTATGTGGATCTTTACCACCTAGGCTATGAAAAGTAGACAACAAATGTATCAAGCTAGATTTCAAATCAAAGGATGCATCAAGGTTAGGATAATTAATGCATAACGGCTATTGGTTTAAATCTGGAGCAACTTATTCCTTCAAGATTCTACGATCAAGAGCCATGTTTTCTAAGTTTAAATTAGTAGATGAGTGGTTTGAGAGCAAACCAATGGTTATGCCTATCCCAAGGGATGAAGCTTTTGATTGTTTGGTTGGTGAAGAAGTAGCCTAAATATAGGAGATATGCCTAATCTCTCGCCTTAAATTCTACAAAGTCATTTCATTTTTTGCATCAAATAATAGCTCAAAATTGTGAGAGGATTAAGTTATAGATAGGAAAAATTACAAAGTAAACAAAAACAAAAGAAATAGAATTATGAAAGTCTAGAAAATAATGATAGAAAATACCAAAATATAAAAAACCTATTAAAGCAATGGAACTTTGGAAAAATAAGTGGGGGTTTATGGCAAAGCTTAGATGTTGATTAGCACACCCAAATCTTCAAGTTTAGTGAATTTTATCCCTAAATTCTGCCAAAATTATTGCCTCCAGACTCTATGAAACAAACGTGAAAACTTGTAAAATTAGGCAAAACAAGGGTGAAACTGTTGAAAAATAAGCAAAATAAAAAAAATCTAAATCCTAAATTTAAATCTTAAAGCTACCAAAAACACAAAATCAATCAACCAATTCTAAGCAATGACACTAAAATCTTGGTGACTATCAAAATCGTCAGACTTTAATATATTGAACTATCCTAATTTTGTAGAAGGGTAAGTCTAGGTCAAACTCTAGGGATTGAATGACTAATCTAAGTGTTAATTGGAATAGAGGGTTTTGTTATCTAAGATAGAATTCAAAAATAAACTTTCAAAAGTAGCATAACAATCAAATAGAATTTGAATTATAAAAATGGGAATTCAGTTAGGATATCTTCATCTAGGAAAGATTCATACATTCAATTCTCGTATTGATTTCAAACACGAAATGTATTATCCCCTATTTGATTACTTAGCCAATAATTAATTTTAACCTAGCACCTAAATTAAATTCTTATTGTTTTTCTTTAATTTCATTAATTCAAGCTTAAAACCTAAATTAAAATTTATATAAATATTTAATCTATCATACGTTTCCCTTGGGTGTTAAACAATCATACACAGTGCATAATCATAACACCTAATTAGTACTTTGGTAAACTATCATAACAATTACAGATTATGAAGTTTATGTTAGAATTTTCTATATTGAATTAGCATAATTTAATTATATATTAAATTAGATTAATTAAATGTCATAATAATTAAGTATGATGGGCCAACTAATATATGATCAGATTATTGGGCTTAATATGACATCTAGACTGGTAATGGGCATTAACTGCATGAACTCTGTAATTGGACCTACGACGATGCATTAGTTAGCTCAGTAGGGTTACAGCAAGGCAGGTACCCTATTTACACCCTGGACAGAGCTGTGACCGCCATATTAAGGATACATTATAGTTATTTTTTTCCTTTCTTTATTAGGGTATGTGCGGAGTGTACCTGCTATGTGCGGAGTGTACCTGCTATGGAAGATTTACTTGAATTGGATTTACATTGAAATATAGTGTAAGATCCTGAATTTTCTAAAATCAATTTTGATAATAAAATGCCTTTTAAAAAAATCCAAAAAGGGTAAATTTGAGAACTTCAAGAATTTTGAACTATAAATTTTGGGCTACATAAAGTCTAGATATAGTAGAAACAGATTATGTGAATTTTTGGAAATGTTAAGAGATAAAAATTCTTATTTTTAGATGTTTAAAAAATAAAAATAATATTTATAGTATTTAATTTTTTTGAAAACTTCAAAAAGATCGAAACTAGGGCTATGGGTGCCCAATGAGTGTAAAATTATAATTGTTATGAAAGTTTTAACTAATTTATATTAATGTTTTATAGCAGCTGACAATTGGTGAGTATGTTAAATTTGGACTCAAATGGAGAAAATAGGAAAAAGTTGCTAAAAAGAAAATTTGTTAACTTGTAGTTAATGGGAAGTTAACTTGATTTTTCCCATTTTGCCTTTTAAGGCTAGCTACCTTTTTCTTCTTCAACCTATCTCTTAATTGTATCCATGCAACCCGTATTTCTTTTTCACAAACAAGCTTTTTCTCTTTACATTCACTCTTTCTCTCTCTCCTTAAGTAAGTCACTCAACTCTTCTTGATATTTTCTCTTATTTTTATTGATGATTCATCTCTTCTTTCTCTTCAATTTTATGTCAAAATCATGTTGAATCTTTAAGTAAAATCTGAGTTATGGATTTTTGAAACTCATAATTACTATTCATAACAGTTCCACCCTTGAACTCACCCAAATTTTTTGAAGTTTTAGAGCTTGAATCTTGTATACTTAGCTCATTTCTTTGCAATAGAACCATAATTCAATTATATTTGATTGTTTGGTGGAAGAAAAACCTTAAAATAACTAAGAAGCTAATATGCCCTTCTTTTTGTTTATGAAGAGTATTGAAGATTTTTTATTAGATCAATTGTGTTCTTGTGTTACCAGCCTATATGTGAGTAATTCTTACATTTCTATTGAATGATAGTGCAAGTTGAGGAAGAATGGGTATTTATGATTTTGTAAAAAAGTTTGAGTGGAATGAATTTGTTGATATAATGGTTAGATTTCTATTGAAATAACTGAGTTTTATACATGTTTAAGTTTCTAAAATGTGTTATGTTGGATTCCCAGGATGTGGTATAAGACTAGAAGTTATTTTCCCTGTTTTTCTACTATTTTCATGCTAACCCAGATCGTACGACTCGAATTGCAACTTTTGCACTCAACCCACAATCATGCTCGCAAAAATCTAGCATTTTTGTTTTTAAGATTTGAATTGAGATTCTAACTAAATTCATGTGATTCAGATCCAACCTTCCTACTCTATTTTTTCTGATTCTGATTGTATTTAAATTTACACTTCCCAAAAGATTGCAAGTTTTGGTGAGTAGATTTACATTCACAACTAATTTTCCTTGAATTAAATTGAATTTCAAGCCCCATTCTGCTTGCAATTTCGATCACACCTCTAGAAATTTCACATTTTTTGGCTCAATTCCACTTTTTTCTAATATAACTCTTATTCCCTTTGGTCTAACCTAATATTAACTCTAACTAGTTCAAAAATAATAATTATGAAAACTTAAATGAGTAACTCGTAAGCTAGAATGGGTAAATCTAATAAATGTCTATACATTAATATTATTATAGTAATCCTAGTTGCTAATATGGTAATGGAACGAGAAATCTATGATTGAAATCATAATTGAATGAGAATGTTATGACATGGTTGTTGTGAATGATTTTGTTTGAAGTTTGATAATTTCCCATAAGATATGAGATGGTATATGGTATATAAGTAATGATGATAGTGAAATTATGATGGAAACATGTCTTATGTAATGTAACTATTATAAGCATGAAATTATTTATAGCTTGAATAGCTCTCATGAGACTTGAAATGTGATTGACGGGATATGATGGGGAAAAAGAATCGGATCTTAGATCTATGCATTCTAATATGATGAATAAGATAAGGCTGGCTTGGAGGGATAACGCAGGGATTATGCAGGATAAGGTTAGATCGGAGTAAGAAGAAGATTTATTATTCTTATCCATTTTGCTTTTACATGCCTTATTATTTTGTGGAATGTTGAAATGTGATATAATGTGCTACTTACAAGGTGATATGAAACAATTTAGAGGTGAGTCTCTAAAACTTAATGACTTATTTATGAGATTAGGTATGAGATATGATTGCCTGGTTGTAATGTTGATGCATACATATGTTGTTTTGTTGCATAAATTCATATGTTTGATACGAATTTATCTCACTGAGCCTCTGGGTTACTCTTTTATGGACTATTTTTTTTTTCAGATTCTCAAGATATAGTAGCTATATCTACCTTTGAGAAGTATAAGGAATAACAAACTAATGGAGATTAGTACTGATACTTTCACTACCATGATAGATAGTCCACTAGGCATGTATGAGATTAGGGTTCATTATATAGTAATTTTGAATCTAACCAGCTACAAAGTCTTACACGAGGTGGAAATCATTCCTTTACAACCCCTAGATGTATGGTTAATATGGCCTTAGGATAGTTTGATCCTTGAGGGATCTATCATCTATATATTTTGCTAACTTTTTGAAACATGTAAATATTATGGCCACAGAGTCCTTAAGGATATAATTAGTCTAACCTATACTTCTGATCCTTAACAAGTTATAGGTTAAACAAACTTTTGTTTTATTTTGTCTATGAAGGATATATGGGGTGTTGTAGAAGAATGACTCATAGAGCTGGCTAGTGGAATGTATGAAAGTTTTTTTTTTAAAAAAAAATTGTTGGAAAACCATGAATATTGTTCTTAAATGGACATATGCCTTAATGGGCAATGCCCTTGTATATTATGTAGGTAGGAAATATCAAAGTGACTTTCTACTATTTGAGTTTCTGATTTCTCAACTAAATAAATAAACTTGAGTAAATTGGATTACGGTAAATTGAAGTGGGTGCAATTGTAAATGAATAATAAAAAAAAATTCACAAGTTGGTGTTTATAAATTGGGAAATTGATATTCACGTCGATCATGATTAGAAAAATCGGGTTATGACAATTAGGTATGCATATTTAGTGCATTAATTTATTATTTTATACAAATTTAAATGCTTTTTGACATGATGTATAGATCTGGTTATTAGCTATTACTTTTTGCAAATTTAGCAATTGGTTTCAAAGTCAATTTTTCTTTCATGTTGCAAGACTTAAATTTGTACAAATTTTGTACAATGATTTTGTGCAATTAAATTCTTGAAAGTCCATAATAAATTATAAGAAAAAATTATGGATCAAACATAAAATATTTTTCTGACTTTTCTATATTGTTGAATTGCATAGATTGATTATGAACTTTATGAATTTTGAGATGGAATAATGAATTGGATAAATCAAAGTTTTTGGAAAATTGATTTTATAAATTTGAACAATTTAATGGAAAATTTCTCAAATTGATTTCTAGTTTCATCTCAAAAGTGTATAATATACAAAATGCAGAAATCAATTTAAATAATATTCTGGGGAATCATGTTTTATGTTGAAAATTCAAAATTCCATCACTGTTTGTTTTAGGTTTAATATGTTTGATCAAAATTCAATCTAATCCATATGTTTTTGTTCAAATTAATGGATGCATTTGTATTAGAATAATTAAGCGACAAAAATCCCTAAATCAATATTATTAAATTGAATCAAAATTATGCTAACTTGTGAACAATTTAAACAAAGAAAACCTTAGTTTAATTCGGTGCATCTTGGCCAAAATTGAGGCACAATTTTTCCAAGTTTTGTCAAATTAATTGAGGGGATAGATGCAGATTAATTTAGGAAACAAAACCCATATAATAATTTGAATCAAGAAGGCTGAATTTGGGAGAATTTGAGAACTAGGTTGATCGGGTACAAAACAGGTCGAATGGACTTGAATTGTAGCAGTTTGGGTGAAGGGGATGAAGGTTGGGTGTGACGTGTGCTTGTCCACTCAGGAGTGTGGCACATGTGGCCAACATGTCACTATTCCGTCATCTAACAACAGTGGTTTGAACGTCATTTTACTCCACTCTCCAAGTTGGAATTTTTTTATAATTTTTTTGAAAATAAAAATATTTTATTTATTTTTCCCAATTTATTTGAGTAGTTATTGAATGCTATTTGGGCATGAAAAATTTACTATGCGTTTCCTACATATTGGACTTCTATTTGTAGTTTTTTTCAAATTTTTTGGATATCGTTTAGTTATTATTTGAATTTTGCATTATTATATGTTTAAAATTGGAAATATGTAGGAATTATGTTAGTCATGTTATTTGGACATGAAAATTTACTATATATTCTTACATATTATAATACTATATGTAATTTTTATGAATTGATTTGATATTGTTTGCACATTTAAATATTTTCTAAGTTGTTGTGTGCAATTTATAAAATTTTGTAAGAATCAATTTTGTTTATATTAGGTCATGAAATTTTATGCAATTGTGTAATCACCTATAGTGGAACCAGTTGCATAAAATTTTACTAAAATTAAATTTTAAAATTATACCAAAGAGAGTGCTATGTTAGTAATATATATGCCCTATTGGTGTAATATTATTAGCATAGTTTATTGGTGATAATATGAGTGTTAGGATGGCTTATTATGTTCTTAAAATTTTAAATACCCTATCAGTGTTAGGTTTTAAGAATGTAGCATTCAATCCTTATGTTATATTATGAAACCTTAGATGCCCTATTAGTATTGGGTTTCATAATGTAATACCATTTGAAATTGCATAGTTATTGAGGAGATATTATAACATGATTACGTTGAACTTGCAATTTTGAAAACTTATGATAAATTTCATAAATTATTTTTTTTTTCAATCTTTTGTTACCTATGCAATTGATTACCATAAAGATAGTAAATATGACCAATTAAGAGGACTAGGTTAAGTAAAAAATATCTAAACTAAATTGCTGATATCATATCTGACAATCATCAAATTTTATATTTGGCATGGAGAGAGGGAGAGTCAAAGATAGATAATGACTCTACTACTACACAAGGCTCTTCATGGAAAATGGACACACTCTAATAAAGTGTACTTGATGGTTGTGATATATATTAAGCGTAAGACCGTCATGACATGCATTGTTGATTCTCCAAAAGCCAAAGCATTTATGGATTTTGTAGTTGATAACTTTGTAAAGTTCAATAAGTCTAAAACTGATATTTCCTTTCATTGCTTGATAAACTATATAGGATGGTGTTAGTGGAATTTATGAGTATATTGTGGAATTGGTATGCTACTATAATTGCACGAAAGGCATAAAAGTGGACTTGAAAAATAGTCATTTTGACTTAGCATATCTCAGAGTCTCTTCCAATTCAAATTGATGTTCTTAAGACATCATATCACACTTAAGAGGGTGAGTAGATTTTTAATGAAATGATCTCTATAGTTAGTTAAGTTCAAGATGACATGAAGAATTGAAAGGTCTTTGTACTCACTTTGTTTTACACAGATCGAGTACTGAGTGTAGAAATTAATCACACCTAAAAGGAATCTAGTTTTGGAAAACAAGATAGCTAATTTGAGTGCACATCATAATGTTCCACTATCTTTACTGAGATATTCTATTGAACACTTGGTGGTTAGATGGAGGTACAATCATTTACATTACAAATTTATTACAAGCATTAAGAAACAAAAGGAACCTAAGTGATAAAAAGTTGATAATCAGATAGGAAATGATGGAAAAGTGAAAGATAAGTATGTAGGAGTAGTTGTTGTTTGGAAATAGGAGAGTTAGATAGTTAAATAAATATTGTAGTTAGACACAAAAAAGTTAGAATTAATATGAGATTGTCAATGTTGTGGCATAAGTGTTTAGGTGATATCTCCATAGAATGATGGAGTGATTGATATAAGAAGAGATTCTTCATGACCTAAACTTTTTTTTAATATGTATATTGATTACATTAAGGGAGATACTCCATGCTAGAGTTAAACAAAGGAAAATGACCAGAATGTTGGATGTATTGGAGTTGATGCACAATAATGTAAATAGATTGATTACGCCGAGTAGTATGGGTGGATATTGATATTTCATCTTTATTGGTGATCAATCAATTTTTGTTTGGTGAAAATATCTATTGAAAACTGGAAATCCCTAAAGTCTTCTAGGGCATGTAAAGTTGAGATTGAATTAAAAAAAATGATAAGAAAATAAAATGCATCAGTTCTGATAAAGGTGGTTAGTGCTAAGGAGATATGGTGAAGTTGATGAAATTCTTATTCTTTTGTAAGATATCTCTAAGATTACAAATTTTGAGGCTAACATCCTTATGCTTGGAACATTTGAACAAGATTAGATCACAAGAAGGTGGAATTACATGCTCATAGACATGATCAGATGCATGTTGACGCATTTGATTTTACTAGATTTTGTATAGGGTTATGCTTTAAAGATCACGATGTATATTCTAAATCAAGTCTTTAGTAAGTCTATACCTAAAACCTTGTATAATTTGCTGTATAGGAAAAGCTTCGTCTTAGGAATTTCCATGTTTAGGATTATAAGGCTAAAGTGAAGCTATATAATCCATTTATTAAGTAACTTGATCCTAAAACTATTGATGGTCATTTTATTGAATTTTGTAATTGCTATATAGGTAGCAGATTCTATGGTCTGACCTAAACTAGCAAGGTAATTAGAGCACCTTGTTTTGTTTATTTTGAAGATTGGTCACAGTGGGAGTAAAAGACCATGTAACATCTCTTGGATAAGTACAATTTATTATTCCATTAACATTGTCACTAGTTGAAACAAATTGAATTAATCTAGAAAATGATATAGTGTAACATATAATAAAACCAATGGTAGAAATTAGAAGAGCTTAATGCTCCACTAGTATTAGAAAAGAACTAGGTCTTTTAAATAAAGTACCCTTAAGGAAATTCTAACAATAAATTTATGCTCCTAAAGGTATACCATGTAGTCACTAGTAATTTTTGATTTGTGAGCCATTTTATGTCCTAATTCTTTTGAAAGGATAAAGGCTAAGTGTTATAACCCTAAAATCTTGGTTATGACAGATGCGAGAATCACTCCCTTACCAGATATTCACCAGCTTTTTACCATCTATATCTATTACTATAATTTTAGGTTTTTTCTTAGAATTATCTCATCATAATACAAAAGTGACTAAATCATGGCAAACTTAACACACGAGGATCCTTATGAAGAAATATATACATGTACCATTAATTTACATCGATAATGCATAACAAGCTAAATACCAGTCTTGCTAGATTGTATGTATGGCTACAATAGTTACTACAAAATATTTCCTATTAACCCTGTGTCTTTGGGCTCACTTCTACTTCCAAAACTACCAAATGCACTTTTCAAAAATACGGCATCCAAAAGAAGTTACACTAACCTATGTCTTACCATATTTTCAAAATATAGGTTACTACAACTAGGTCCTGTAGCCCTTTCTATTTACATGATATTCTTTTAAAAAAAAGATAGCAAAATAATTTTCATCTAGATGGATGACTTTCAAGGGTCAAACCATCCAAGGGCCATCATCAATAGTATATTTGGTAGTTCCAGTAGAATTATTTCAACGTCATGCAGAACTTCACATCCTGCTAGGTTCAGGATGATAATGTAGTGGATGTTTATTTGATAGCTTCTTAGAGGACTTCAGACCATGGTGGTGTATGTGTTCTATTGGATTATTGTCCGTCTTATTTTTTTTGGAATGTGATTTATGATATCTTGAGAATGTAAAAAAATCATTCTATAGAAGAATGAGTATGGGGCTTAGTAAATAAAACATACCAGGATTATGAATTCACCAAGCAACAAAGCATGTATAAATACAAACATCCATACCTCATCTAATTGGCTATTTGCAATTATCAATCATTAGATATTCATATAAGAAGAAATTTATATTATGTTACCTTTGAACATTGTGCTAAGTTAGACTCTTATAGCCACTGACCATCATATTGGCTCACTATGTATTTTGATCACATAATAATATATTTTAGCATTTCATATGGTAAGAAGTAGTTCAAATATTTCATAATAGGAAATGTATATCTCCTTTTTACTCCAAGCCAACCTTATCCCACACAAACCTAGCCTTATCTCTCTAATCCATCCTTATCCCACTCATTAATTAGAACACAAAGATCTGAGGCTTAGTTCATTATTCCCTATCACACCTCATCAATATCACATGATCACATTTCATTATCATTTATGGTGTTACACACCGTTTCATATCTCACAAATGCCATCACACTTTACATAATAAAGGTATCCACAATAAAAGTACTACTAGCATTCACATTCATATATATATATAGGCATACCATACTTTCTCATTTGTCAATTATTCTCATAAGATTTCTTTATTGATATATAAGGTTCAATTATATCTAAACCAAGTAGAATCCAATATAAATTTGAGAGGCATGAAAACAAGCCAAGAAATGCAGAAATTTCTGGAAATGTGATCAGGACCATGATTATAATCATTGAAAAAGTTCAAGTAGAATCGAGATTAGAATCAAGGAATTCAAATAAGGATGACTCGATTTGACTTGAAGGAATTCTTTAAATATGCAAGTCGACTTGCCAAAATGTGCAAACACTTGGGAATTCAGATTTCAAATGCGATTAGAATCACAAGTAGAATAAAAAATAAAGTAAAAAAGGTCAATCGAATCACCCTAAATCTAGTTCAAACCTCAATTCGAATCATAAAAAAAAAATCCTTCTGGGTTTCTATGAGCATGATCATTTGTTTAATTCAAAAAGCCATGATTTGAATCGCATAAGCAAAAATTGCAAGCAATAATAGAAAAATAGGGGAAGACAATGTCCAATTAATAATATACTCGAGTCTTATCACAACCTATTTTAATAGCTAAAATATATACAGAATCTAACTAGTTCATACATAACTAATTAGTTTATTAATCAAGCCATTTAATCATAAATTATACCTCAAGTAAGAAACATATATAATTCACAAGAATGATAAAAGATATTCACCTTGACAAATGGAAATAGAATAGTACAGCTAATCATACCAAATCTGCTTATACTCTTCAAGAACACAAAAGAAGAGTCTATTAGCTTTCAAACTTTTCCAAAGATTTCTCTCTTCAACTAAGCTTATATATTTAGATTATGATCCAATTCAATAGAAACCAGTTATATCTAATAAATTCAAGCTCTAAATCACCAGAAAAACTAAGTTGATTCATGGGTTGAATAGTTATGTGAATAGTAATAGCAAATTTCAAAAATTCATAACTTGAGTTTTATTCAATGAATCAACATAATATTGATATCAAAATGAAGAAGAAGAAGAAAAGATTCAACAGTAAAAATTTGAGAAAATAATAAGAAGAGTTAATGAGCTTACTTATAGAGAGTGTGAAGATAGAGAGAGAAAATGAAAGCTTGGAGGGGCAGATGGTAAAGTCTACATGACTTCTTTAGGCTGAAGCCAAGAAAAAGAAAAAAGGAAGCTAGCTAATAGGAGGGTAAAGTGGGAAAAAAGGTCAAATTCTAAACAACTATGAGTTGACCATTTTTCCCCTTATAGCAACATTTTTGTTTCTTCCATTTTAAACTCAAATTCAATATACTTACCAATCACCAATGATTACAAAATTTTAATATAAATTAGTTAAATTAAATATCTTCATAACAACTCTAATTTTATACTCTTTTGATATTTGTAACCCTAGTTTCAATATTTTCAAAATTTTAAGAAAATTAATTCTCAAAAATATGAATTTTTGTTCTTTGAACATTTATAACAATAACTTGATCTTTGGAATATTTCTAAAATTTTATATAGTCTATTTCTACTATATCTGAGTCTCTCGTAACTTTAGATTTATAATTCCAAATTCTTCAAAATTTTTATTTTCCCTATTTTGTTACCAAAATTGATTTTAGAAAATCTAGGGTATCACATTATGAATGATAGATTGCTTTAATTATCCAAAACGATGTGTGAGATCATATAGAGTTACCTATTGGTTGCAAATTTATTGAAAGCAAAAGGGTTTTTAAGAGCAAAAGGGGTACTCAAGGGATGATTGAGATGTACAAAACTATATTGGTGGCAATGAGCCACATTTAGAAAGAAGGCATTAATTATGGAAAATTTTCTTATTTGTTTTAATTAAAGACTCGTTTGGAGTTGTTATGGCATTAGTAGCTCATTTTGATATAGAGCTTCACCAGATGCATGACGACTTTATTGAATGGTGATTAGTTAGAAACTATTTGTGTGAACCAATTAGATACCAACCGAATGGTTTCCAAGAGAAGATTAAAGAACACTTAGTTTGTAAGGAATAAAATGTCTAGATAATGGTATCTTAAAGTTGTTAAGATTGGTGCTTCTCTTAGGTTCAAGGAGAATAACATAGATCAATGTATTTGTTTTTTAAGTTAGATAGGGCAGATTGATATTTCTAGTCTTATATTAATGATATTCTCCTTGAAAATAATGTTTTGAGCCCTATGATTGAGACAAATCATATACCATCTATATATTTTAGATATAAAGGATCTTAGTCATGCCTTTCTTTTTGTGTTGGGCATATGGATCCATCGTGACAGATATCGAGATTTTTTTAGCTTATCTCAAAGATTGTATGTTGAAAAGGTGCTTAGAAGGTTCAATATGTTTTATGTGCTCTCCAAGTACTGCACCCTTCCAGAGAGGTGATGTTAGCCTAGGTTACCCTAGCTACATATTTCTTGGTTTTGATATTGAAAAAAATTTTAATCAAATAATTTACATTACTATTTGATATTATATTTTACTATTTATTTTAATTAGTTTTGTAGGTTTCAAAGTATATAAATATGATTCAAGACATCAACATTAGAATTAGGAATTATTTTATTTTTTTTAGGATCTTTTGAAAATGAATTCAAAAGAAGTTTGATTCAAACAAATATTTTCAAAATGAGATAGAAACACCACTTGAAGAAAGTACAAATTTTATAAAAATTGTTTTACACAATATGAATTGATTCATCAATCAATTCATGTTTCAAAAATCTATATGAATTAATTCATCAATCAACTTATGAAGAACAGTTTTCAAAATTTTTAAAATTGAAAATTAGGATTTTTATCTGAATCAATTTACAAACTGAAAGTTAGTTTTTTTGTTATAAACGATTACAATAGTTATAAAAGTCCTAACTACCTTTATTTTTTATAATTTTTACATGATTTCCTTTCTCCTTCAAGTGCGAAAATCTCAGAGAAAAGAGTTTAACTAGATTTCTCGACCTTACAAGATTTTCTGATCAGGTTAAGTGATTTTGAATCAAACAACTACTCAAATTCATTTTAGCTTATTAAAAATTGTTTCTCAAATCTTTCTGTGGTATTATATTTCTAGTTTACCCTACTCTTTTCTTATTTTTTATTTTCTTTTGAGATTTCTAGGTTAATAGAAATCTTGTATAGACTAGCAAGAGCTTGTATAATTTTTTGTGTTTATTTTTAGGTTTAGAAGAGATTGATTTTAATTCTTCTAGGCTAGTGAGATTCTTATAATGCTTATGTTGTAAACTGGCATTTCAGAAGCCTGGTTAAATCTTGGTGTTTTTGATTAATTAAAGTGGTAATCCAGTTAAGGATTATCCAGTGGAGTAGACTTGAATTGTTGTTTCAATTCAAGTTGAACCACTTTAAAAATCTATGTCTTTGATTTCTACTTTTTGGTTCCTATATTTACAATCTTGCTACACAATCTATTTTGTTGCATAATTACTAGCTTTGCTACTTGTATATTCACTGATTAAATTTTTTGCTATATCTCTGAATATAAAGTAATAAATCACATTGTAGTTAAATACAAAAGGATAATTCATAAATAAATAAGGAGTATACAAATTCTCCTAAAGGAATAAGGGCAAGATCCAATTTCCATAATTTATTTTTTCACCTTGGGACCTATCAGGTGAGATTCTTTTTAAAGCACAGTGTCCCTAATATAAAATAAAGATCAGAGCAAGTCTCATATGTTTTTATTGTTGGTGGCTTATTGTATGCTCAAGTAAGTACTCATCTTAATATTGTTATTGGTTTAGTGTACACGGAAGATACCTAAGTGGTCCTAGTTTGAAATATTAAATTGTTGCAAAGAAAGTTATTGAGTACCCGTAATATACAAAGAATTATATGTTGACTTATTATAGATCTAATGATCTGATTGTTGCAAGCTACTTTGACTCTAATTTTATGAAATATCTAAATGACAAGAAGTTGATATTTGGATGCATTTTTATTTTAACAGGAGATGTTATACTATGAAAACTATCGGGCAGTCAATTATAGCAACCTCTATTAGGAGGCAGAGTATGTCACATGTTGTGAAGCCATTTATGATGCTATTTAATTAAGAAATATGATATTTAGATTCAAAGTTATAAAGAGCATTTTCAGGACCTTAATCATATATTGTGACAATACTGCCACAATAAACTTCTCTTAAAATAATGATGAAAATACTGCCTATTTAAAGTATTTTGATATCAAGTATCAATTTGTTAGTGAGAGGACATAAAAGCATTATACATGTTGCCATGAATCGTATGCTTGCAGATTTAGTAACAAAAAAGGATTAGGTGTAAAATTGTTTATGAACAAGTGATTAGAATGAGTTTGGCTAAGCCTTTTTCAGTGTTCAAGATTGATGGGAGTTTCATGTTTCTTATTGAAATAATGAACTAGTATTATTATTATCTCAAGATTAGTGAAATGTTTATGATATTACTATATGTTCCATATATATATGTATATATGACATTATTGATTATGCACATTTGTTTATGATGTATCGATAAAGACATATAGACCTTATCTTATTGTTGTATTCAGATTTATTCTCACTTTGGCATCTTAGGCAAATGCATGGACTATTGTGTAAAGATATACATATGATCACATTTTAATATGTATGTCTGGTTTCTCATACATTCCACATTATATTTTTGGTAATTGGAATATAAGTATCTAAAATATGTATGGCATTAGCATCTCTATGAGATATGATAATCTACATTATTAGGTACTTATGATAAACCTATAGTTATGATGGTGTCATGATTGTTATTGACATTCATTTTATAGCCACCTATTATAATCAGTTTCTCATTTATTAAACTATGTTGTCTAAGTAGGAGATTATTAGAATTTCCTATATTAGACTATTATCATTTAATTGGATTAATTGAGTGTCATAATAATTAAGTATGATGGGCTAACTAATATGTGATCAGACTATTGGGCCTAATATGACATTTAAACTGACAGTGGACATTAGTGATATGAGCTTTGTAATTAAGCCTACAATGATGGGTTAATTAGCTCAGTATGGTTATAGCAAGACATGTCTATACTTATATTCTAGACAAAGTTGTCGCCACCCTATTAAGGATACAATATAGTTCTTTCTTCCTTTCTCTACTGGGTATGTGAGGAGTATACTTGCAGTGGAATATTCTTCTGAATTGGATTTACATTTAAATATCAGGTATGCATATTTAATAAATTAATTTATTATTTTATACAAATTTAAATACTTTGTGACATGATGTATAGATCTGGTTAATGACTATTACTTTCTACCTATTTAGCAATTTAAGCTGACAAATAATCATAATAGATAATAACTAATGGGCCCTATTAGGTCATCATTTTGCACAATTAAAATAGAGAAATAATAAGTAACTAAATTAGGAATAAATCAACAATACAATTTAGGTCTCACAATCATAATTAAATTCAAGCAAAATTTCCCATAAATTAAAAGATGAGTTTAGCTATTCATTATAAGAGAATTAAAAAAGAAGATAAAAGAAAGGAAAATATCTAAAAGAAGCTAGTGTTCTTACTATGGGAGAATTCTTCCTTTTTTACAAAGTTAGAAAAATATAAAGAATCCCCTTTTGTGTTTCAACTAGATTTTTCTATTAGCTTTATTTTTCTCTACTTGGATTGTTGAATTGGGTTTCAATAACAGCATAATTGAAGTTTGTTGCTTTCATGAGATTTGTAACCCTACTTTGTAGCAATCTAATGACTCATACCTTGCTCAAAATGGAGGTTTTTAGCCCAACTTATTAGTCAAAACCTGAAACAGACTCTGCAGAATATATCAACCAGTAACAAATTCTACCTTCAATTTCACAACCCTATAACTCCTTCAAAACATTACCATTTCATCTTGAACCCTTCATAAAAGTTGTAAATGTGGATTTTAGCTACCTAATGGGCATGGGTTTACACCATTTAAAGGAATGGAGCTCTAGATATGATAAAAATATCATAATTGGTTTAGGATTCACAAGTTAGCACTCGGCTTTAACTTCTAGGCTAATTTTGATCAATTAAATGTCCAAATTAGGCTTGAGACTCTCATAAAAATTGTAAGCTTTTCTCTTAGCTTTCCGATGATACATGAATCATCCCAATCAAAGGTCTAGAACTCTAGATACAATTAAAAGCCTAAAATAGTGTCGAATTATTTAATTAATCCAAATTAGTCCTAAATCTGAAGTATGAAATCGAAAGTAATTTAATTTGCACATAATCACGATAAAAGACTAAATATAAAAGAGTTATAAAATATGTAAATATTATACTCATCAATTCCTTTTGGAGATATCGACTATGAAGAATCTTGTACTAACATAAGACACTCATGGTAAAATGGCAATAGGAACTCGCAAGATAGTCATGTCGAGAATTGAAATTTGTTTTCCTAAAAAATCAATAATAATATCACAAGGATTGTCCATGCGTTCTAGTGGAATATTAAGTTGTTGTGTTGTAGCAAGACTTAGTATATTATTCAAACTCCTCTGATTAATAAGTACTCTTTTGACTATATAATTATGGAAATTAACTATAATGACCATCGGATCATTATGGTCATAATCAAACTTAGGGGGTGACTTTCAGTGTCATTAAAAAAGATAATTTGCTCAAAACAAAATTGTTGTCACTTAGCTATGTCATCCACTTGACATTCCTTAGAAGATAGAGATCAAGCTTACTTAGTGAAACTAGTTGCTTTGTTGATGCCCTATTGAGCATGAAAATAGGTTGAAACGGGGAGTTATGCTTTTTCCAAATTCTGGTGGCCATCGACTCATGTAAAATTGATTCAACCTTTAAATGCTGGGAGTAATTTGCTTCATAAAGATAA
This sequence comes from Saraca asoca, assembly GCA_026873985.1. NCBI lineage: Eukaryota > Viridiplantae > Streptophyta > Magnoliopsida > Fabales > Fabaceae > Saraca > Saraca asoca. The sequence goes on along the minus strand of JANHAO010000459.1, from coordinate 3,432 downwards.
AGGATAGTCAGGACTTTGCGAATTGTATCTTCACCAATCTATGTACAAAGATGTATGTAATAATAGAGTATAACCTTAAATTTGGGTAAAACATGGGTAGATCTATTGAATATATCAATAATGAATAGAGAATATCAATAAAAAAATAATACAGAAAAGAAAAATAATAATTGTTTTTCTTAAGATAAATCAAGATAGTGATATAAATAATTTGGAACAAAATTCTCATAATATAGAAGTAGAAGATAGATTTTGCGTAGTTTATCAAATCACAAATAACACTAATTGATGAATGCTCTAATCTCCAGTAGTTGATTGCAGTAGCCAGAAGTCACTTGCACAAAAGCTTAAATACTGGTTACCACCAAAATTCCTTTGATACTTAAATTAGAAAGTATTCAAGTGAGAGTGAAGTATTTAATTGATTTAAATGAAGTTCATACCTTACTATTTATAGAAGTGCAGAGGGGGAAGGAGTATCCATTGTCATGCCCTAACTTGGGAGAGCAACTGGCATAAGAAGGCATCAAGTGGTGTACTTGTACAAGCTTTGTCTTAGACTCACAAATGCACACTTTCTATTGAAGCTATAAAGGAAACAAATAACTTGAAATTTTCTCAAAAATGCCTAAATTTTATTGATTCAAAGAAATATTTTTACAAAAATCTAGCAAAATTTCATCTATTTTTCAGATGTTTATTAGAGTCACATGCCTTCAAAATAACCTATATATACAACAACCAACACATACACAATAACAAAGACAACAGTACACATATAAACATGAAAAGCTATCTTATACAACTACTAATATTAGATTTCCAAACTTTGTCTTCAATCTCTAACTTAGTCAGTTCATCTTAGTGTTTGGATTAGCACATTCAAGTTTATGGTCTTGAAAAACAAAAATAGTTTTAACATAGTAAATGGGTGAGTTTTAGTGGAACCCTTTAAGTGAATAATTTGTAGAAACTGTGGATAATAAAAAATACATATTTTAGCAAAATCAAAATAAGCGCTCAATTGTTTATATTGTTTTACAACTTGACTTCTACCTTTAACAATATGAAACTCACTTTACATAGTTTCAAATAAGATGCCATGTAAATCACAAAATTCCTTTGTTTGAAATAAAACTAAAGCTTGTATAAGGTACATACCTTGTTCTTCTAATATTTAATAGTAAATAAAAGCAAAATGGAAATGGCTTTAGCAAGTTTGTATAGCATAAGAAAATAAACTTAAAACTAAGATTTGGAAAATTCAAGTAACACATCATAAATGAAAGTAGATAAATACTTAACAACTTACAAGAAATAATCAAATAGTTTCAAATAATACAATAGGATACTAAGTGGAGTTCCCATAGTCAATCATCTTTATAATAACAAATTTTTGTTCTACTTACTTCTCCAACATATAGCTCCCCTTTATCTCTCCAAATATATAATACGGCCATGACAATTTCTAAGTGCACTTAGAGGGTTTTCCAGGGAAGATCTCTAAGGATCCAAACTTTCTATCAAATTCAAATAACTAAATAATTATGCTTTCTTCACAAAACACAATCATTCATAAAGAAATGGATAATAAGACATTACTTCTAATTTGCATGTAAACATTTGGCAAATACATATATAAAAGTATCACTTGATGCAAATATCATTTTTACCTTGAATGCACATATTTAAAGAGAAACCAAGAACTATTTGCATTTGTAATATAATATAGAATAAATTCTAAAATCATAAATAAAAATAGCTTTTGTACAACATATGCAAAAAGAAGGAGCAAATTATTCATTCACAAATTTTAAGCTGATGGAACTTAGTTTAAAGCTTTTTGGTTGAGTCAAATATTCATATAAGAAGTTATTCTCTCTAGCCCCTAGATAGAAGTTGACCACCTTCAGTTTCCAAAGCTTGACCTAGTTGTATGAAATCAACATTCTATTACTTAAAAGCAATTAAAACTAGCTAGGGTCAAATAGAGACTTTTATTCAATTTTGAAGCACACTTTCCATACCCCTTCTAACTTGACTTACAATGATTAGAAACTATCTAATTTATCATAGTTCCTACCTTACTTGGACTTATGTTTGACTATTAAAGTTGCACCTAAACTCTTGCCACTAATCTAACACTTATCCTACAATTAAAAGACATTCGAGCAACCTAATAATTTTTATTATCTAACCATAAAGTTGGCTGGACAAATCCAGACCAACCACACTAACTTTTATAGTCACAATCACATTCAAAAAATCTTTACCCAAATAGTAGCAACAACCTACAATGCCTTAATTTTTGCTACTCTTATGACTTATTCTTTCCTAATTTCGTTCAATTATGCTCTAACTTGAGGCAAAGTAGATTCGAACTTTAATAGCAATATAAATATAATATTTTATCTTTAAGATCAATTTAAACTTTGCTTAAAGATATTTTTCTAAATTAACATCACTCTAATTGAAATCAATTTTTTCAATTAGCCTATTATATTTACAATCTCTCACAATTTTAAACTAATGTAAACTTATTTGTTCTCATAAACTTCATTTTTATGTTGCCAAATTTAGCTGACTCACTAAAATCCTAAATTTCCAAAAATTTCAATCTAATATGACGTAATTAGTTCTCACTAAGTTTAAATAACTTGTTGCTCAACATTATTTGGTTCACTTAAGTTCAAAAAATTACCCAATCTTGCATGCAACCACATTTATAAATTAATTCCATCATCAAAAGTCAGAATCATAAGAATAAAGCAAGCTTTATCTCAAGTGTAGTCCTAGTCGAGTTGCTTAAAGGGAAAATCAAACCCAACTAGGTTCAACTCACATAATCGTTGATAGTCCCTCACACAGGTATAGATGTCGCAACTAGCAGTGAAACATGGTGCTCTTGTTTGGTTGAGCTTCCCAGTAGGGCAAAACGCTGTGCCTATTGGCTGGCTCTCTCCTTGCTAGTTTGGTTATCATCGAAAAAAAAAAAAAGGAAAGGTTCTGCTGATTTGGCTTGTCCAGTATGGGGGAAAAGGAATGGTCACTGATGAGTTAGGTGGCCAAAATGGTGGACAAATTGGACAAAGGGGAGGTTTGACTCTCTCTTAGGTAGTGTTTGGTTGGGTGGAATGAATATTAGTAAGAATGGAAAGAGGAAAGGAAGTGAGAATGGAAAGGAGAATGGAAGTTTATTACTTTGTTTGGTATATCATGGGAATAATTGAGGTAATGTGTACTGTTTGGTATGAGAATAAATTAAAAGAATGGAAAGACAATGTAAATAGAAATACTAAATTATCTCTAAAAAATTAAATATTAATATAAAATTAATTTATTTTAATATATTTAATAATATTATATTAAATATTAAATTTTAATATAATATACATTTATATATTAAAAATTAATATATAAATTAATATTAAT
>JANHAO010000458.1:0-41516 GCA_026873985.1 Saraca asoca | reverse complement strand
TTATAATTTTAATATACATATACATACTAATTAATTAATTATATATTACCAGGCTAACGGGTTAATCTACCAGGCTAATCCAATAGCCCAATAGAACCAGGTTAACAGGCTAACTCAATAGCTCGACGGGTTAACACTTATCAATCCCAGGTGCTTGTCGGGTTGGGTTATTTCGGGTAAGTCCCTTACCAGGTCGGGCCACTATTATCATTTTCTGTACCAGTCCTAGTCCCAGGTCAGGCAAAATTATACCAATCCCAGGCTAACTCGTTAAACCCAAACCATTTTGACACCTCTAGTTGTTGAAGTCTAGCCTGGTCATTGTATAATTGTTTATTTGCTATACAGGTTCTAATGGGTTGTGACTCTTGTTATGTATTAAGGCCTTGAGCCAGCGTCCAGATTATAGGGGAAATTCTATTGGATTTTCGACAAAAATAGTAGTGTAATTATGGAATAGTATGCATAGTTAGGCTTGTAGGAGATTTTCTATGCGTGACCTTTTATGCCGGTCACGGACTCTTAGGCGGGTCATGACAATTTTGATGTTGCAGGAGAACATACATGCTTATTGTACTATAACACGCGGAACATGTCCACCAAATTACGTGCCTCATATAGTACTCATTTTCGTCTTAAATTTTAGATATACAATATGCTGCATATCATCATTAATTCCAACTCACATGATATGTTTGAGAGGGAAAATGAAGTTGTTTTAAGAGTAAAATAAAAAATAAGGAAAATAACATGAATAAATAGTTAATTAAGAGATAATTTTTATTTATTTTAATTTTGGAAAAACTCTATAAAAATTCACTAATTTGAGGAACACAAAATGATATATACTGCAAGGTGTTGTGATACATTAAAAGATTAATTATAAATCTCGATTATCCTCTCACACATAATCATAACCTCTAAATAAGGAGAAGTTTATTGACTTAGGGGTGAAAACAGGGGAATAAATGGGAACCTTGACATCAAAAAAGTCTTAATGTTTTCATTTTTATATTGACCTCTTCAAAAGTTTAAAAATTATATATATTTTATAAAATTTTAATATTTGTATCATCAAGTTAAAAATTATAACTCCACCATTGATTGACATAACTTTCTCTTCCATTATCCTATATCTAAACATAACATTAATCTCATTTCTTTTATAAACTTTGGCTTTATTATTTTAAAATTAATTTAAAGTAGAAATTATGACCACTAACAATTGTAATATTCAACATAATATAATCTCTCAATAGTTGTATATTTTTTCTTTTATTAATAAGTAATGTAGCATATTAGAGTACATTAGAAGATTAATTATAAATCTCAATTATCTTCTCCCATATAATCTTACCTCCAAATAAGGAAAAGTTCATTGACATCAGGGGGCAGAGACAAGAGAACAAGTGGAAGCCCTAGCTACACAAAAATCTTAATATTTTAATTTTTATGTGTAATAACTTTATATTAACTTCTTAAAAACTTTAAAAATTATATATATTCTATAAAATTTTAATACTTCTCTCTTGGAGTTAAAAGTTATGACTCTATTGACATAATCTTTTCATCCATTATTTTATATCCAAACATAACAATGTTCTCATTTATTTTATAAACTTTGGTTTTATTATTCTAAAATGAATTTAAAATAGAAATTGTAACCACTAACAATGGTAATATTCAACATAATATAATTTTTCAATAATTGTATATTTTTTATTTTATTGTAAGCACTGTAATTACAATATAATTATAATCTACAATTAAATTATTTATTTCCCATGGAAAAAGAATGTCAATTCTTTCTCTTCAAAATTATCCTATAAAAAGAAAATTGGTTGGCATTTAAATATATATATATATATAGTGTAGAAATTTAATTTAGATGAATGAATGTATTTGCTGAGTAAGATGGCATTTTTATTACATCGTGCAATGGTTCTTTGAAGTTTTGCAAGACATGATGTGAAATCAGCCATGAATTCATATGTCACTGTGGGCTTTCCTTTTTGGCGGTCGGCAGAAGCATTCTCGTTTTCAGTGAACGAGGATTCACACAGAAAGAAAGGCATTTCCACGTGTAACTATTTTATTTTGAAATATGTCGCTGTAAGTTTTGAAGAAAAATATACATATTATTTTTAATGTAATTGAAATCTTTTATTTTCTTTTTCATACTGAAAATAAGAAAATTTAAATTTATGATTTCTAATAAAATTATTCAGACCTTTCATCATTAAATTATATGATGAATTTCATATTCACTATTAATTATCTCAAATTAAAAATACTTAATTTTTGGAGAGGTCAAACTTTGTTTAGAATTAAACCATTAGAAAAAGAATTGAGGAGTGGTTCCTTTAGAAATACGTTGGAGGATGTAGTTGTTCAAGTGAAACGCAATCACAAATACGTTACGTTTCATTCCCAGAACTCTTTCTTTACTACTGTTAATCAGATACCATGGAATGAATATTTTCCATTATTCAACTCATACCACCTATATATACCTTATATATACATCTGTCAGTACTCTATCCAACCCGTAAATTCAAGTTTCAACCCTTGATTTTTATCTTAATTATTTATTTACAATAAGTTAGTTTTTTTGAATTTAAACTCAATTTAATTTGAGCTCAAAAACTAACTGGTGAGATAAAATTAAATGATTTTTTTAAAAAATAAAAAATATTAATTTAAAAAATTTCAAACAAAAATATTATAATACTTGTAAGACCATATATAATATAAATTTCAATAAAAAATAATAATTGTGGGATTTTATGTGTATCCATATGTAAGTGTACATATAAGTATAAACGTATGCATGTATAAAAGATAGTATATAAATATCAAATTAGATTATGAACTAAAAAATTATGTATCAATATAAGTTAAGTTTGACTTATCCATTAAATATATTAAAAAATTTAGATTATATATCACTTATTTTATCTATGAGCTTAATTTAAAGAGATAAAAGCATACTTTTAAAAACTAAACTAGATTGGCAAACCGATGAATCATCTAGTGTACCGGTTCGATTAATGTCATGTTTGAAATCAATTTTTTTAAATTTTAATTCATTTCATTTTAATAAAAATAATTTTAATTCATTTATATTGACGATAAAATTTGTTTCAGTGGATCCAAATTTTAATTAATAGGAATAGTTCAGCAACACCCCAAACTGTAGGAAGATAATACAAGTGAAAATGGGAAAATGAAGAGGAGGAGGAGGAAAGACAATGAACACGATATTTTATCGTAGTTCGGCTAAAGCTAGTTTGGTCCCTACGTCCACGGTGATTTGTATTCACTATTGAACGGTAGTTTCTCTATGTGGTTTGGAGTTACAATCACAATGTTCTCTCATTATTTTGACAGGGTTGCTGCATGTAATTCTTTTTTTTTTCTCTCTTTTACAATGATCTTCTTCTTCTATTTAAAGAAATGGGGAAGAGTGCAAGTGTAATTTGATAGATAGTAAAATGATTATTTTCACCACATCGGACATTTAATGCTAGGCATTGGCAATTAATACTGGGCAAATCATTATCAAACTATTGATAGCTGATGTGTCGATTTTGGTGACTAACCTGTCGAATGGGAATGCATGCTTCTAGTCACTGATTGGACCCCTATACATATGCTCAGCTAGCTAATTGGGTGACCTGAGGTTGCATTAAGCGACCTGACGACCGTGCTAGTTGATCTCATTACGTTCTTCCAATAAGTCTCCTCGGGGATAATAGTGATGAGGCACTCTGATTAGCGAGCTAGAGTCCTGAGTCCGTGCCTGTCAAGCTAATATCTCTTCTAAGTGACCTTAGTTACTTGGATGTCTGGACCTCTCTCGATTGGACTTGTCTCTGGTTGGGCCTTGGCCAGCCTAATTTGTGATGTTTGAAAAATTCTCATAACATAAGCCCCCAACTCTCAGTTCGTTTTACGGACTAGGAATTGTAGTTTACTAGCGTATCATAGTTGCTAGTTTATTCCAGTTTTTGCGCTTTGAATCTTCTTGTAAACTTTGCCTCATTGGAAGAGGTTCCGTAATGAAACTTTTGAATAATATTTGCTTTTCCCCAAGCACATTGTGTTGGAGATTTTGTAGGTTGCAAAGGATAACATGGGTAATTCCTACAAACTTGATAATTGTTAGACAAAATGAGCATTCGATGGGTCAATCGACCTCAAAGAATGCAGATAAAATTCACATATATGTATATAGGCTTGAACCCATAAATCATGACTTAAAGGATATGTGTCATGTCGAACGACCAATCGGTCACATTAATTTGTCTTGGTTGGTGACGAATTTGAGCATTAGGGTGCTTGAGCGCTTTCATTAGCACGAGATAGGGTTCCCATGTATATCGTTTGGGTGTGCTTTGGTTCGTGCAAGAGTTTGGTGCTTGAGCTCTTCCTAAACACGAAGTCTTGATAGATTGCATTGATGCGCCTTAGCCCACACAAGAGTTTGGTGCCTAAGGCACTTCTTGGATGTGCTGTCTTCGTATTATCCGCATAAAAGTTTGGTACATAAAGCACTTCTTAAACGTGGAGTCTATGGCATTGTTTGCGTAAGAGTTTGGTGCTCAAGGTACTTTTTAGACATAGTTCGCGCAAAAGTTTGGTGCTCAAAGCACTTGTTGGATGTGACCTACGCAAGAGTTTGGTACGCAAGACACTTTTTAGATGTGGCCCACACAAGAGTTTGGTATGTGGTTAACACTTCTTGGATGCAGGATTTTGGTATTGTCCGCACAAGAGTTTAGTGCTCAAGGCACTTCTTGAATGCAGTTCGCGTAATAATTTAGTGCTTAAAGCACTCATTGGACGCAATCTATGCAAGAGTTTGGTACTCGAAGCATTTCTTAGATGCGACATGAGCTGGGAGTTCCAGTCTGTCGCTTGCGATCTGTAATCCTGCGAGCTGTTCAGCATGCCTCCATAAGCTTCACTTGCGACTCTTGGGTTTCCGTTACTAGCCTGTCATAATTGCTTCTGCCTTTGGTAAACGTGCATGGCGTGCTATTATCAGTCTGTTGCTAGCATATGCTAAACCATTGGATCATGGGTAGTTGATGGATTCCTATATCTAATAGTGGCAATGTTCGTCATATGAACTAAGGGGACTCTCTTCTCCCTCTCACGCTGCCATTTAAAATTGAAGCTCCCAAAGCTATTCTTGTTCGTCCTCTGCTAGTTCTTGTAACTGCTCTTTGTTGTTGTCAGCACTGCTCTAACCTTTTAGCTGTTGTTTGGGTCCTATTCACCAAAAAACTCTTCCGCATTCACTTCGGACCTTCTGCTTTAATTAGCCACGGTAAGTCTTCTTTATCCTTGCGATTTTCGAGTTTTTTTTTTCTTTTTATTGGTTACATGAGACTTGTTCGTTCTTAGCTAAAAATCTGAAATGCTAGCTGAATTATTTGTCTGCAGATTTTGTTTTTGCTCTATCCAATTCGCTAGTAGACTCTAAGGTTTCTGATTACCACTTTGAGCCTTGTGTTTGCTTTTTAGATTTTCTTATTCAATTATTGAATCTTCTTCATCTGCTAGAGTCCAGGTCTTTAGTTATGGTGCCTGAGGTGTACATGGCTTGTCACATAGGAAGTTGTTAGCTTTAATCCTTTGGGTAGGGTCCGCTTGCTGTGACCTGACCAGTTCTTTTTTTTTCTTTGTGTAGATGAGCACAGGTTATGAACGTTATCATCACCTAATTAGGAATGCAAATGATGACCTGGCTTTCCAGCTCAGAGCGTGGAGGTGGTGCAACACCTTGATGAAACAACCTTGCGAAGTGGTGAGGTAGCAAGGGACTTTACCGCTCGTCCTGACCTTGCAGGGGGCCAGGAGGTTGCTGTAGGCTAGCAACCTTCCAATCAACAAGTATTCAGCTTGTACATTTCATCCGTCCATTATAGCAATCTCCAAACTACGATCTGGACATATCGGCTTCCTCAGGGATATTGTGTCATGGTGCCTACACAAGATGATCATGCTCCTTATCCACCTTGGGGGTTCGTTGCTATTAGCTCCCCACACCTCACTGCAGGACTTAGGTTTCTGGTGCAACCATTCATCATCAACTTTCTAAACAAAATGAAGCTTAGCCCATTCCAACTCTCTCCCAATTCCTATGCCCAGCTCACCTTCTTGGCACTGGTATACTTGAAGAACGGCCTCCCACCGCCATTGGCCGAGGTCCTGTGCTACCTTTATAACGTTAGGAGCATGAGCTTGATAGATGGGATCTATTACCTTTTAGCTTCACTGACCGAGCACAAGAGGATCCTGCCGTATGGAGATGCCGAAGGGAAGTCCAACGCAGGGATTTATAAAACCCGCTGGTTTTACATTTTATGTCCATCCTTGCATGACCTTCAAAACTTTAGTTTTGTTCTTACTCCTGGTAAGTGAGCTAAAGTCATACTGGTTTAATGACTTACTCGTATTTGTTTCTCTAATTCTAACTTGTGTCTCTTTTTATAGATGGGACCGGCAAGCACCTAACTCTTGGGGCTGAGGAACTTGAGGTGTTAGACAAGCTTGCAACCACAGACGTCGTCAAGAACACCTCGCAATTCGATGAACCCCTCCTTTGCTCACACGGGCTCTTCTCAACTCTAGGTACAGAGCTTACCACAGAGATAGGAATTCGTCGAGTGCAGGAGGTTGGCCTAGCGAATTTCAACAAATATGAGGGCATCATGAAGCTCACTCTCGCGACACCGCTACCCAGCTTTGACGAGGCGGGGACTTCATTAGTTCCCGACACCAGCAGAGCTCCTATTATCAAGGTTTAAACTTTGACCCAAGCAATAGCTCTTTCCCAAGAGCTGGTTCCCACCTTATAGCCCGAGGTGATCGCTGTGACTGGAGCCGCCACCCTCTTTGAGCCCCCTACTAAAAAATATAAGATGGATAAGAGGAAGAAGAAGGTAGATGCCTATAAACGAGTTACGCCTGAGGTCGAGATCATAGAGCAATCTGTTAGGCCCAACTCCAAGAGCAAAGAGTATCATAACATCCTTATAGACAATATTGATTCGATCTTGGGTTCTCGCAACAGGATTTCAGTGTTGGAATCAAAGAATTTCCCCATCGAGGGATTAGTGGGCTATGCATCCCATCATGGTCTAGTGGGAAGTAGGGTCTCCTCAACCTGGTTCTTCATATCTTTCTTTGTAAATTAACTTAATTGTTTGATTCTTCAGAACTTGCTTACAATGATAAAAATAGATGAGGAGCTTCAGGTTCGGGATGAGGAAAAGGCAGAACTCATGGATGAGCTAGCCACAGTCACTGTCGAGGTGCTAGAGCTGACGAAAAAGCTCTAGAACGCTGAGGCTACCCTATCTCACAAAATGGTGGACCATGAGGTTATTGTGTTAAACCTCGGCATTACAACCAATGAACTAGCAAAGGCAAAGATAGATTTGGATATCACTCATGAACAACAACGGGCAATGCAACAGGCTCAGATCGCAGAGGAACGAGCTAGATCGACAGAGCAATGAGCTAAGTTCACCTTGAAAGAGTCGAAAACGGTCAAGAGGGATGCTACTCTCAAAGACAAGGAGATCACTGAGGTCAAGGCAAAGATTGCCTCTTTGGTTGCAAAAGTCGCAGAGAAGGTGGAGTTTGAGACTTGTGCCACCTTCTTTTACACCTTGTGATAGCATCATCCTGAGCTAGACTTTTCCTTCTTCGGTGAAAAAGCCCTTACAACTGTGGAGTGCTACAAGAAAAGGGTAGCCAAAGTCAGTTCTTCCAAGAAGAGTACAGAATCGGTGATTGAAGCCCATCCTGCTTGGGATACTACTTAAGCGGAGAGCAACTTATAGATCGCGAACACTGCTGTACATCAAAAAATAGATGACCTTGCTACTTCTCCTACTGACTTTTCGCCACGTGAAGGCTCTGCTCCTATGGGCCCAGCCCTTTAAGCTAGGAGTTTTGTAAATTTTTGTATTTATTTCTGAGGCTTTGTATGGACTTTGCTTCTTTAAATGAATTTTTGCAATATTCTTGTTTATCACTTTTTTTTTCGACTCCATAATTAGCTGCTCCATAAGCAAGACTTTGTAAAAATTTGCACAAATAAGGGTTCAATGAATGGTGATCTAGTTAACTTTCTATCCCATACATCGTTTGCTTCTCACACAAGACTTTGTTGGAATTTTATTCAGAAAGAATCAAATATATACATAAAAAATTGGGGGAACACTTACATGTGTTTCACAAAATTGAGTAATTTACAAAATTTGGACTTTCACGGGTAATACGGGCGAAGATGATCAACGTTTCAAGCTCGAGGGAATTTTGTTCTATCCATATCTGCCACATGATAAGCCTCATGACCAATGGCTTTCTTAACGAGGTACAAGCCTTCCCTGTTCGTCCCTGGGGTCCCCTCATTGGCCTTGCGAGTGCCAAGGAGAATTAAGCATAAAACAAGATCACTGGGTTTATAACCTTGAGCTTGAACCTTTTGATTGTAATACTGCAGGACTCGCTGCTAGTAGGTCACAATCCTGAGGTGAGCTCTTTCCTTTGTCTCTTCTACGAGGTCCAGATTCGCTGCGAGTAGTTGGTTGTTGGTCTCCAGATCAAAAGTAATCCTTCACTGTGATGCGACTTCAAGTTTCATCGGGATCATTACTTCAGATCCATAGACCATCGAGAATAGAGTTTCTTTCGTAGCATTACAGGTTGTAGTCCTATAAGCCCATAGCACTTTTGGTAGTTCGTCTACCCATGCTCCCTTTTTAGCCTCCAATTTCTTCTTCAAGATATGTTTGATTATCTTGTTGACGGCTTCTACTTGGCCGTTGGCCTGTGGATGGTCTACAACGAAGAAGCTCTTTACAATCTTGAGATCATCGCAGAATTAGAGGAACTGCTCACTGTTAAATTGAGTCCCATTATCGGTTACAATTTATTGAGGGACTCCAAATCTACAAATGATATTATCCCATACAAATTTTTCAATCTTTGTAGAATTGATCTCCACAAGCTCCCTCATCTCTGCCCATTTGATAAAATAAACTATAGCTACCACCACGTGTTTACAATTTCCACAAGCAATAGGGGAGCAGTCCTATTAAGTCCATGCCCTAGACCGTAAAGGGCCACGGGCTTACCATTTGTCGCAGGTAGGCTGGCAGGGCTCACGGGATCTTCGCGAATCTTTAACACTTATTGCACCTCCTAATGAGCCCGATCGCGTCCTGTTTCATCATAAGCCAGTAGAACCCATGCCGAAGAGCCTTTTGGGCTAGAGATAACCCCCCAACATGATTTTCACGATGGCTAACATGGATTTTTTTCCAGGATAGTGTCATAATTAGGGCCGTCAATGCATCTTAAAAGTGAGGTTGAAAACTCTCTTTTGTACAGTACATCATCATGGATGCAATATCTGGCCACTCGAACTCACAAGCTTCAAGCCTCAAGCTTATCCTCTGGCAGTTTTCCATCTTATAGATAATCCAGGATAGGATTCATCCAAGATCCTAACGCCTTGGCAATTATCATCATAACATCCTTTCGTTCTATGCCCGGGGATAGGAGGAACTCCACCAGGATCGCCCCTAGGAAATCAGCATCCTTGGTCATGACAAGGCAAGCCAAAGCATCAGCATGTGCATTACGACCAAGGCAAGCCAAAGCATCAGCATGTGCATTCTGGGTCTGCGGTATTTGGTTGATCTCGTAGTGTTGAAACGAACTTAATAGTTCTCAAACTTTCTACAAATAAGTGGTCATCTTTGACCCCCGAGTTTGATATTCTCCTCGCACATGGCAAACGACGAGCTGCAAATCACTAAAGATCTTTATTCTCTCAACTTGCACCTCCTTGGTAGTCACAGTCCAGCTAATAAGGCTTCATACTCGACCTTATTGTTTATGGCTTGAAAGCTAAACCTTAGTGCATAGAAAACTTTGTGCCCCTCTAGGCTGATGAGGAGCACCCCTGCCTCGGCCTTTTTTTCGCTAGATAACCCATTGACGTAGAGTTTCCAACTTGGAGATTCTGGTGTCTCTATTTCCTTTGACATGGGGCCAATAAATTTTGCTATGAAATCTACTAGAGCCTACCCTTTAATTGCCAACCTGGGCTTATATTCAATCTCGAACTGAGCTAGCTCGATCGCCCATTTGAGGAGGTGTCCTAAGACATCCGTCTTCTAAAGGACTTGCCTAATGGGGAATTATGTCAGCACTTCAATGATATGTACTTGGAAATAGGATCGTCACTTTCTTAAGGCAACTACTAGGTAGTAGGCAAGTTTTTCCATAGGCGAATACCTTGTCTCTACGTCTAATTGTCTTTAGCTCACATAGTAAATAAGAAACTGAGCTCTTCCTTCTTTTCGCATTAAGGTTGCGCTGAGGGCATGTCGGGACACTCCCAGATAGATAATTAACTTCTCGCCCTCTTTTAGCTTTGATAAAAGGGGAGCTCTCTCAAGATATTGTTTGAGCTGTGGGAAGGTGTCCTCACATTACTGCGTCCATGCAAACCTCTTTGCCTTCTTCAGGATGTCGAAGAAAAGGACACATTTATCAATTGCTTTGGAGATGACTTGCTCAGTGCCGCGACATGGTTGTTGAGGCTTTGTACATCTTTAGGCCCAACAGGGGATCTCATACCAATAAGGGATTTGATTTTTTCAGGATTGGCCTCGATCCCCCTACTGTTCACCATGAAACTGAGGAACTTTCTAGAAGTGACCCCAAACATGCATTTATGCAGATTCAACTTCATCCGATACCTCCTCAGGATTTGGAACATTTCACCCAGGTCACGAACATGGTTGGCGACTTATTCAGACTTTACCAACATATCATCCATGTACACCTCTATCATTTTTCCAATTTGATCCTTGAACATCATGTCTACCAACCACTGGTAAGTCACCACGACATTCTTTAGCTCGAAGGGCATCACTTTATAGCAGTATAATCCATGATCAGTGATGAATGAGGTATACTCTTCATCCTATGGGGCCATGAAAATTTGATTATATCTTGAGTACGCATCTATAAAGCTAAGGAGTTCATTTCCTGTCATCACATCCACAAGCTAATCGATTCTCAACAGGGGTAAGCTGTCTTTTGGGCATGCCTTATTAAGGTCAGTGAAGTCAATGCAAGTCCTCCATTTCCCATTTTTCTTCTTTACAAGAACGAGATTGGCTACCCAGGTAAGATAGTGAGCTTCCTGAATAAACTTGTTCGCTATCAGTTTATCCACCTCCTCTCTTAGAGCCTCATACCATTTGGTGGTCATTGGCTTTCGCTTCTGGCGAACTGGCTTATGATAGGGATCGATGTTTAATCTGTGTGACATGACCTTCAAATCAATCCCAGTCATGTCCTCGTGGTTCCAGGTGAAGACATCGAGATTTGCTTTGAGGAATTTCGTTAGCTCCATCTTCACGCTTAGAGACAGATTCTTGCCTAGCTTATGGCATCTCTCTGGATCTACCTCACTGACCCAAACATCTTCTAGTTCTTCTATTGGGCTCATCGCTTTTTTAGCATCTACCTTGTGAAGGTCCAAGTCATAACTTATGCCAGTCAAGCTCGTAGGTTGTGGTTTGCCTCCTGAAACCACATCAACCTTGCTTCTCTTTTCCCCCATTTCAACTGCGTCCTTATAGTATCGTCGGGCCACATCTTGCTCTCCTCACACACATCCAACTCCATTCAGGGTTAGAAATTTGATAATAAGTGTTTTGGGCGACATGACCATATCCAATTCATTCATTATTGGTCACCCTAATACCACATTGTATGCTGACGAAGAGTCGATAATCAAGAAGTTAGCCAAGGTAGTGGCTTGATAGCTCAAATCTCCAAGGGTGATAGGAAGTTTGATTTGCCCTACCGAGACCACTGCATCTCCCGTGAAGCCAAAGAGAGGTTCTAGAGAAGGCTTAAGCTCAATAGGGCTTATGCCCATCTCATCGAAGCATTACTGGTACATCACATTCATCGAACGATCTGTATCTACCATGATTCTCCGCACTTTTGCATTGCTAATCTTGGCTCAGATGACCACAACATCGTTGTGCAAAGAATGCACTCCTCGAGCATGCTCTTTGGTGATTGTGATACAATCAGAGCCCATCCTGGCTTTCTTGGCCGGTCCACTAGCTTCATCGTACCTTGCGAATAGGACATGTCTTGCCTCTTGGACATATTGCTCGTAGGACCTCCTTAAGGCTCCTATGATATGTAGTCCACCATGAATGGTAAATATAGTCCTTATTGGGGTGTCCCTTCATGTTCAGGAATCTGTTGGCGTTGGCACTGAGGTGGTTACTGAGGTTGAGGAGGTTGCTGTCCCAAGGGTCGCACCACATAATCCCTCAAGTGACCTCTCCTGATAAAGCCTTCAATGGCGTTTTTAAGCGCCTAGTAGTTTGAAGTATTATGCCTGATCTTGTTATGATAGGCACAGAACTTGTTCCTATCTCTTCGTCTGATGGAAGCTTTTATGAGCCTGGGTGTTCCAAAGTCCTTGTTGTCCCTTTCTATTATGAAGATTCTATCCTGGGTGTTTGATAGGATACTGTAACTGTCATAGTGACCTTGGCGCTAAGGTTACTCACCCCTGACTTTCTTCAGGGCCTGACCATCTAGTCCGTCTTTTTAGCCGCCTCTATTGTTCCCACTGTTACCCCTCTTCTTGCTCCAATTGGAGCAATCTGATTCATCTTTTTGGTTAGGCTTCTTTGGACCAAAGGTTTCCTCCCACCTGATCTCTTTAGCAGCCTACTCATAAAACTCACCTAGGTCTCTCACTAAAGATTTATATATACTCTCGTATAATTTGCCATCCTTGTGGAGCCCAACTGAAATGGCCGTGAGGATGCTTTTGTCCAAGGGGTTTTCAACATTGTTTACCTCATGTCTAAATCAAGCAATATAATCTTTCAGGGACTCATCTCTTCATTTAGAGACAGTCACGAGGTAGCAGGACAGCACAAGCTGCCTTTTTAGTACCTTATACTGGGTAAGGAATCTCATCTGGCATTCTTCCCAACTGTGAATGTTGCGAGCGAGTAGGCTTCTAAGCCACGTACGAGGGATCTCACCAAGTGTGGTGGGAAAGACACGACACTTTACCAACAGATTGGTGGTCTGGAGGTCCATTTGAATATTGAATGCATCCAAATGGTCGTATAGGTCATTGTCCTCGTTGTATAGCGAGACATTAGGTATCTTAAATCTTCGAGGAAGAGGCTCAATTTCAATTTCTAGGTGAAAGGTAACCTCTCCTCATAGTGGTCTTGGCTATTGTGAGCTACAGGTCTTTTTTCCAGTTGTTGAACCCTCTTTAGGAGCTCTTCGATCGTTGGGTCTGAAGTCTCTGATCGATGATTGGTGCTTCGATGACCCTTACTACCCCCTTAATCGCGGGAGTGGCGATCCGAAGTTTTACACCTTCTGCTGTACTCATGGTTCAGGGAGCGATGGTCTGATCTACATTTACAGTTAGTCTTGCTTAAGCTCTTTTCTTTGCGGGAGCTCTAACGTCGCTGCTCATCCTCTTGTTCGCCCTCACAGACCTAATGAACTTTAGATCTCGACCGTGAGTTGGATGAGTGGACAGAACCAGCTCGTCGATGCTTCTCTCTAATATCTTGTTGGGCCCCAGGCTACTAGGGTCCCCCTTCAGGTGTGGCAACCTCTACTTGCTTATGTGTACCTTGGGCTCACGCCTAAGCTAATGTTCTCACCACATCGACCAACTCCCTCAATATTTTCAACGCTTCCTAACGTTGGAACCATGCTTGAACTCCACTGGCATCAAAGGCAATAGGTTAATGGTAAGAGAATGGTGTCACACCAACGGTAGCACCTATTATTGGGGCGACCGAGATACCCACCGTAGGGATGGTTAAGCCTCTGACCGATAATGTTTCTCCTTATTACTACGCGTGACCATCGGGTTAGCCAGCGACAGTACCAGAACTTTTGGTAGTCCTTCCTCTCGCCATTACAGTTTGACACTAGATTAAAGAAAATGAGAATGCAGTTGTGGGGCCTTCCTTCTAGCACCAAGATGTTAACGGTAAAATCTGGTTCAATGGATCCAAATTTTAGTCAACAGATATTGACAGTTGATTTTGATAATCAGTTAACTAGGGGTTCTAAGAACCAAACTGTTGCTAAAGAAGTGAGAAATGTGGTAAAGTAGAGAAAGATTCAGTGAAAGGGAAGAGAGAACAAGGAGAGTTTTTATCATGATTCAGCTAAAATCCAGATGACCCCTATGTCCACGGCGATTATATTTGCTTTTGGCAGTTGCCTTTTTTCAATTTTAACAAGAATACATATATCAATGGCTATTTCCACAGAGTTTCTGCATATGTTTTTCTCTATCTCTCTATGTTATGGCTCCCCCTCTCTATTTATAGAGGCCGGGAGGGTTAAAAGCCATAATTTATCATTGTAAAATTATGATTACATCTGTGTTGAGCATAAAATGCTAGACGTCAAGTAATAAATGCAGGGTAAATCATTGTCGGACTTTGGAGGCTGAGTTGCAGGTTGGTAGAGTGCTCAGACTGCATCTGTCAGACGTAAGCTACTTCCTATGATGCCGAGGGGAGCTTGCTACTACTTCGATCAGCGGAGGGTTGTGAGCTCGCGCTGCACGATCTGTAGCTTGGTTCTAGCGACCTTATTCTAAGTTCAGTCTTGCCTCTTCACTTCGTTCTTGATTCTTTAGGCCTTTGTTGATCCATTTCACTCTATCCAAAAAATGCCCATAACATCAGCCCCCAACTCTCAGTTCGCTATGTGAGTTGGAAGTTATTTTTTCACTTAACTGGGTGTGAGACCCAGCATTATTTCCATGAGATCGATCTTCCTTGTAGACAAATTTTAGTACTTGTATGATGTTGCCCGATAGCAAGTCGTATGCTCGAACGAGGGTTACGAGTTAGTAGCGTTATGAATCTGACTGTACTTTGGTAGTGATTTGATTTAAACGACTTTTTGATCAATTAAATGTGTCTAAGATATGCTAGAGTAAGGGGCTCTTCAAACAATTAGATGTGCTTGAGTCATTGGGAGATGTGAAGGCAGTTTGGTGCGCCACTAGAGCGAGCTGACGTGCATGCCGCAAGCAAAGGGCTGCAAGAGAGATGCGAGTCCAAGAACTCCAGAGGCTTAGTGTATAGCATCAGGTGTGCCCAAGTTATTAGAAATGAGCTCTAGAGGCTTAGTGCATAGCACCAAGTGTGCCCGAGCTATTAGAGCACCAAGTGTGCCCGAGCTATTAGAGATGAGCTCTGGAGGCTTAATGCATAGCATCAGGTGTGCCCAAGCTATTAGAGATGAGCTTTGGAGGCTTAGTGCATAGCACCAGTTGTGCCCGAGTTATCAGAGATGAGCTTTGGAGGCTTAGTGCATAGCACCAGGTGTGCCCGAGCTATTAGAGATGAGCTCTCGAGGTCTAGTGCATAGCACCAGGTGTGCTTGAGCTATTAAAGATGAGGTGTGCACGTATTGGCTTGAGATCGCATAAGAGCTATGAATTATAGGATGGTTGCGGGGTAGCTGTAAGTTTCAAATCACAGAAGGGTCAGGGTCGTGGATCATTCTTCTCCATTTGCTATCTAGTAAGGGCCCTAATACATTTGTGTCACATGTGTCTCTTCAATTCCTGCAGACGACACAATGATTACCATGTTTCAGTAGATATGCCTTGGCTTAAATGCTAATAAGTGCTAGCCTATTGGATCGTGGGTCATTTGGAGAGTTTCTGAATCTGATGGCTAGTTTGTTTTCAATAAAACCTGGGAAAGTTCTTCCCCCTTTTCTTTCCTTCATCATTTGAAATCTGCCAAGATCATATCTTTTCCTTTCTGTTTCTTTGTAGACCCAGGGGCCGCCTGTCATTCTCTTCCATCTTCGATTTCATCCCAATCTTCTGGATTCGCTGAGCCGAGTTCTGGTTATTAACCGCTGCCTCCATCCGTTCTCCAGATTACTATTTTTGATTTGACAAGGTGAGTTCTCATTCCTGATCCGATGTCTCTGCGTGTGTTATTTTTTTTTAGTGTGCTTGGTTCGGGATATAGGCAGGTTTTAGTTGCTTGTTGAAAGATATTAAGGGCTTTTGGTGGTGGCGGAGTCTTTAACTGGGCTTCTAGATTCTACTGGCTCAGTGGCCGGAATTCCTTGTTCATGCTTTTTAGGCCTAAGTGGTTTGCGGCAACAGCCACTTTCCTTCTAAGCTGAATCGTTTTTGGATTTACAATCAGTCTTTGTTTTGTGGCCTGATCATTCTTCTTTTCTTTTTCCTTCATGTAGATGTCTTAACCTCATAGACTTCGCCATCACCTAATAGGAAATGATGATACCGAGTCTGAGGGGAGTGAGGAGACGCTTCGTGTAGTTGGGCGTGCGACCTCCCAGAGCGACGAGTTTG
This sequence comes from Saraca asoca, assembly GCA_026873985.1. Classification (NCBI taxonomy): domain Eukaryota; kingdom Viridiplantae; phylum Streptophyta; class Magnoliopsida; order Fabales; family Fabaceae; genus Saraca; species Saraca asoca. The sequence goes on along the minus strand of JANHAO010000458.1, from coordinate 25,045 downwards.
CTAAAAGATTTGTAGCTCGCCCTGGGCCGGAGGGATCCGGAGTCGATTCCCCTTTTAAATGCTTTCCTTCAAGCATTTAACCCAAGGAAGTGGGGGAGATTGCAGAGGCATATTTTTTCCTAAAGGGCAATCATGTGATGGCACCGTCTCACAATGACCACGCTGCCCATCCTTTGGAGGGGTTTACGGCCATCAACGTTCATCATCTTAGCGCGGGTTTTAGGTTTCCAGTCCCCCAATATGTGATCGACTTCCTGAACGAGCTGAGACTTGCCCCAGCCCAATTAACCCCCAAAGCGTACTCTACTTTGACCTTTCTCGTGCTGGTCCACCTGTAGAACGATCTCCGTCCTCCAAATGCAAGAGTTCTTTGTTTTCTTTATAACATTAAGACCACTGGGCACTAAGAAGGCTTTTACTACCTTTCCCCTTGTCCCACTAAGTACACAAGGATGTTGCCTCACGGAGATGCTAGGGGGAAATCCAATGTGGGTCCTTATAAGACCCGTTGGTTCTAGGTTTCATGCCCGTCCCTACTTCGTCTTTAGAATTTTTCATTTGTTTGGAATCCGGGAGAGTGAGCTGTGAGGTCTTTGATTTTTATTATTCTTCGTTTTGGTTTGGGTTATGACCTTTCGTTATGTTTCTTGCAGATGGGGCTCGAAAGGAGAGACCGGAGTTAAGTGCAGAGGAGATGAGGTGTTGGACAAATTTTCGTTCTACGATGATCTTCGAAACGACACCAAATTTGACGAGGAACTTTTGTGAGCCCACAGACTTGCCTCTCTTCTTGGTGTCAAACTCATCAATCATTCATGAGATATAGGGGTTTGCGAATCGAAGGAAGTTACACCTGCAAACTTCAGCGGTCAGATCGAAATGGGGAGAGTGAAATTGGTCGAACCCCTTTCAAGGTTGAGGCTAGTCATTGCTCCTACTTCAGCTCGCGTAGATCGTCCCTCCTCCTCCATTGCTATCCCAACTCCTGCTCATTGTGACCAACCTTCTCCTTCCATGGCTGCTTCGATATCCACTCAGGCTGGCCTACCTTCTTCCTCTGTAGCTACCCCAGCTCCATCTCAGGCTGGTGGCTTTCTCACCTTGGTGGTAGCAGAAGAGACCTTACTTCCCCCAATTCCCGTTTCGCAATTTGGGCCTGTTGAAGCTGAGAGAGTGGCAACAGAGTGTCCAGGCCACAAAGAGGGGATCCCAACTGAACCTCCTTTAAAAAGACTAAGGGTTGACAAAGGGAAGGAGATTGCAGCTGGCCTAGTGACAGAACCCAAGAGCTCTCCGAAATGTCTGGTCGGAGTATTGGGACCCAAGACCTCGACTTTCTTTGACATCATCAATAATAATGTGGGCCAAATTCTGGGGACAAATGTGGTATCCCTAGAGGATGACAGGATTCGGGGTAGCGTCCTGTTTGAGATTCTAGTCAGTCACTGTTTGACGGTCAGTGTCGTTCCCTCTTATTCTTTCTTGATCCTTTTCTTATATTCTGACCCTTTACTATTCTTTTTCAGGGGGCATTGGAGGCTATTAAGCAGAGGAATGAGTGATTGGCTTAGGAGGGGGAGAAAGGTTAGCTCGAGGCCAGCCTGACAGCGGCAACTAATGAAGCGGCAAAGATAAGGAAGAAATTAAGGAACGTCGAAGCTCAGCTACTTGGAGCTAATGCCGTAATAAGGAGGGCTGAAGAGTCCTTCGCTCATAAGATTGCTGACTCTGCTTCAAGGCTGCACGGGGCTTATGATGAGCTCCAACAAAGGAAAGAGGACATAGCCATTTTGACACAGGGAGTCAAGAGTTTCCAGAAACAACTCAAAATTGCTCAAGGGAAGACGGTTCATGCTGAGGAGAGGGCACAATGGGCTGAAGAGGCAACCAAATGAGCTAAAGAGGCAGCTAAACAGATTGAGGAGAGGGCCATACGTGCCAAGGCGGAAACTGCTAAAGTGAAAAAGGAAGCTTCCATTATAGTTGATCAAACCCACGAAGCTGCGATTTCTCACACCATTGACAGCTTCATGTATACCCTATGGTTGAAGCATGCAGATCTCGACTTCTCCTTTTTCGGTGGGGAGATTGAGGCTATCATCCAGGGATTCGTCAAAAGCGCAAAGGCGACCTCTTCCCCCGATGCTAAAATTGCCAATACTCTTCCTAGTGAGGGCACAGAGCGGGTCGAAGGCAATTTACCGACACGAAAGGCAACTGAAGAAGGGCTTGATGGACAAACAATGGAGAACCAGCCTACAGCTGCTTTAAGCCCCCTAGCTCCCCAAGATCCTCCTAGCTTTGAGGCTCTATCTTATGTAGCCCCTTGATAGCTTTCTTCCCTGTTTTATTGACTTAATTTGTATTTTTGTGGTTTGTAATTAAGACATCCTTGTCTTCGAGCTTAATCTATCAAAACACCCTCCCCCTTTTTTTTATTACTCGGTTAGTTGACCCTGATAACATATTGCATAGATCCGAACAAGTTATATCAGTCCACTGGATGCTAGGCCTGGGTATCTTTATCTCGTGAAGCAGTTAACCAAGTTATCTTAATAAAGCGTGATTTTTTCTTTATTGAGCTTAAATAAAATTGAATGTTGTTGGAAAAACATTGAAGAGTATGCCAAATAGAGGAGAAATTTCTTTGATCTTTATTCAATTCGGTACTTCCAAAATATTACAAATTAACGAATCCCACTTCATTTTTATTGATAATATGGCTGGATATGTTCGACGTTCCAAGCTCGGGGGAATTCAACTCCTTCAACGTTCGCGAGACGATATCCACCAGCCTTCAATTTCTCTTTCATGACATACGGACCTTCCCAATTGGGTCCTAGCGTTCCTTCAATGGGGTTATGCTCGCCTAGCAAAACAAGTTGTAGGATGAGGTCACCTACTTTGAAGCTTCGAGCCCGAACTTTCCAATTAAAGTGTCGTGCGATCCGTTGTTGATAGGTCGCGACCCTAAGGTATGCTTCATTCCTTTTCTCTTTGATGAGATCAAGGCTCGCGACGAGCAGCTGGTTATTGTCCTCTAGGTTGAAGGTGGCTCTTCGATGTGAAGTTACTTCAAACTCCGCAGGTATCATTGCTTCGGCTCCATAGACCATCCAGAAAGGGGTATCTCCTGTGGTGCCGCAAGCTATAGTGCAATAAGCCCATAACACCTTTGGTAATTCATCTATCGATGCCACTTTTTAGGCTACCAACTTCTTCTTTAGGATTTGTTTGATGATCTTATTCATAGCCTCAACTTGTCTATTGGTTTGAGGGTGGTCTACTAATGAGAAGCTCTTCAAAACCTGAGGTTGTCACAAAACTCAACAAATTGCTTGCTCGTGAACTGGGTCCCATTATCAGATATTATTTGTTGAGGGACGCCAAACTGATAAATGATATTATTCCAAACAAATTTCTTAATTTGCGAGGAGGAAATTTGGGCCAGGTCTTTTGCTTCTACCCATTTAGTGAAATAATCTATAGCCACTACGGCATATTTACAGTTTTTGCGACCTGTGGGAAGAGGTCCGATGAAGATTGGTTTTCACGATATGCCCAATCCTCTGACCGATCATTTGACATGTGGGAAGAGAGGCCCGATGAAGAGGACCCAAGAGCTTGGTTTTCACGACCTGTGGGAAGAGAGGCCCATATCGCGAAAGGCCACGGACTGATCATTTGACATAGGCAGGTTGGAGGAGCTTGGGGAACTTTGGCGAATCTTTGACATTTGTCGCATCTCTTGACGAGGTCGATCGCGTCCTGTTTCATGGTTGGCCAAAAAAAACCTTGCTGGAAGGCCTTTTGAGCCAGTGACAATCCCCCTGTGTGGTTCCGACAGTGTCTGACATGAATTTCTTTCAGGATGATATCGCAGAGGGGGTTGTCAATGCACATGAGAAGTGAAGCTGAGAAGCCCCTCTTGTAAAGCGCATCATCGATGATGCAATATCTAGTAGCTCGAAACTACATGTAGCGTACCTCTAATTTGTCTTCCGAGAGTTTGCCATCCAGCAGGTACCTCAAGATAGGGTTTATCCATGAGTCATGTGCTGTAGCAGTCGTCATCGTGACTTCTTTCTACTCAATGCTGGGAGATAGAAGAATTTCTATAGGTATCACACCCGAGAATTCCATGTTCATTACTGCAACTAAGCGGGCTAATGCATCTGCATGTGCATTTGAAGCTCGAGGGACTTGGTTGATTTCGTACCTCTAAAATGCATGGAGCAGCTTCTGAGCCTTTTGTAGATAAATGGCCATTTTCGATCCTTTCACCTGATATTCCCCCTTTATGTGATAAAGGACTAATTGGGAGTCATTAAAGACCTTTCAATTTTCAACCCGCACCTCCTTTGCTAGACAGAGCCCTGCGAGAAGTGCCTCATATTCTGCTTCGTTATTGGTTGCTCAAAATTCGAGCCTTAGGGCACAAAGAATTTTGTGTCCTTCCGAGTTGATTAATAGGATTCCTGTCCCTGTCTTCTTCTTACAAGAAGATTCATCAGCATAAAGTTCCCACCATGGTCCCTCCGAGGTTTCTGCCTCCTCCCCTATGGGTCCGGTAAATTTCGCTATGAAGTCAATCAGGGCTTATCCCTTAATTGCTGACCTTGATCTATAATAGATGTCAGATTGGGCAAGCTTGATTGCTCACTTAAGCAAACGACCTGATGCGTCCGCTTTCTGGATGGTCTGTCTCAAAGGGTACCGGGTTGGCACTTCAATGGTATGGGCCTGGAAGTAAGGCTGCAGTTTCCTAGATGCGACGACAAGACAATAGACAAGCTTTTCCATGGGAATGTAGTTTTCTTCAGCATTCATCAACCTTTTACTTATGTAGTAGATTGGGAGTTGTACGCCGTTCTCTTCACGGACAAGGGCCACGCTAATGGCCTGCTAAGATATTCCCAGATAAAGAATCAGTTTCTCGCCCTCTTATGGTTTGGATAACAAAGGGGCTCGGCTTATGTATTGTTTCAAATGTGTAAAGGCAGTTTCACATTCCTCGATCCATTTGAAACTCTTGACTCTTCTCAGGACGTCAAAGAATAGCAAATATTTGTTTGTTGCCATTGAGATAAACCTGCTAAGGGCTGCAACCCGACCAGTCAAGCTCTGAATGTCTTTAATCCCGCTTGGCAATCTCATGTCGATGAGTGCTTTTATTTTCTCGGGGTTCACTTCTATTCCTCTGTCGTTGACCATAAATCCGAGGAATTTCCCAAAAGCTTCCCCAAATGCAGATTTGAGTGGGTTCAACTTCATCTGGAACATTCTCAAGATCCAGAACATTTCATCCAGATCCCTTACATGATCTAGGACTTGTCTGGACTTCACAAGCATGTCGTCTACATAGACCTCCATGGTCTTCCCGATTTGATCTTTGAACATCGTGTTCACCAGTCATTGATAGGTTGCTCCTGCATTTTTGAACCCAAAAGGCATCACCTTGTAGCAGTATAACCCTTGGTCCATGATGAACGAGGTATGCTCCTTATCTTGTGGATCCATAGGTATTTGATTATGCCTGGAGTACGCATCCATGAAACTGAGGAATTGATGCCCGACCGTTGTATTAACAAGTTGATCAATCCTTAGTAGAGGGAAGTTATCCTTCGGACAGGCTCTGTTGAGGTCCGTGAAGTCAATGCATGTCCTCCATTTTCCATTCTTCTTTTCGACCAAGACAGGGTTAGCTACCCAAACTAGGTAGTAAGCCTTTCGAATAAATTTGTTCGCCAACAGCCTGTCTACCTCTTGCTTTAGGGTGTGAAAATGTTTCGCTGTTAAAAGTCTTTTTTTCTATTTGACTGGCTAGTGGTGAGGGTCAATATTCAACTTATGCGACATCACCTTGGGGTCAATCCCCACCATGTCCTCATGGCTCCAAGCAAAGACATCCAAATTCTCTTGGAAGAAATCAACCAGTTGGGTCTTTGCTTCCGAGGGTAAGCTTTTCCCAAGCTTGAAGCACTTCTCACCATCTGCCCCGCCGACTCTGACTTCTTCGAGCTCTTCTATTGGCCCGGTCTCCTTTTCTGCTTCCAGGTCACGTGGGTTAAGATCATGATCGACTTCGGTAGAACTTGAGGCTCGAGGTTCTTTATTAGAAACTACATCAACCCTTTTGTCTTTCTCCCCGAGCTTAACAACATCCTCATAACATCATTAGGCTATGTACTGCTCGCTCACACCCACCCGATCCCATTTGAGGTTGGGAATCAGACTGTTATTGTCCTGGTGGACATGACTAGATATAAGTCATTCATCGCCGGTCACTCCAGAACTATGTTGTAGGCTGAGGGGCAGTCTACAACCAAGAAGTCGGCCAGAATAGTGGATTGGCGATCCTTATCTCCCAAAGTGATAGGAAGTTTGACTCATTCGACGGGGAATATCGCATCACCAGTGAAGCTGAAAAGAGGTTTGGGTGAGGACTCGAGATCGTTCCGAGTCAACTCCATCTGTTCGAAGCATTTCTTATACATGACATTGACCGAACTATCGATATCCAACATGATTCTCCGTACCGTAACATTGTCGACCTTGGCTCTGATGACAATAGTGTCATTATGAGGGGACTAGATTCCTCGTTAATCGTCATCCATGAAGGTAATGCACTCAAAAATCATCCTGGCTTTCTTAACAGGTCGGTTGAGCTCACAACCTGTAGACAAGACGTAGCTCGCATTCCACACGTACCATTCCTGCGAGCTTCACGAGGCCCCCGCGATATGAGGTCCTCTATGGATCGTGTAGATGGTTCTGACCACTGTTGTCTGCTCTCATTCAGTGCTTTGGGATGGTTGTGTTGTCTGTCATGGAGGTTCCTATCCTGCGGGTCGTATCACATAGTCTTTCAAACGACCTCTCCTGATAAGGTCCTAGATCGCATCTTTAAGCGACTTGCATTCTAAGATGGTGTGCTCAATGTCGTTGTGGTAGGCACAAAACTTATTAGGATCCCTATGCTTCGATGGGGTCAACAGGGGCCTAGGTCATCCAAAATTCTCCCTATGCTTCTCTGTCATGTATATTCTCTCCAGCGTATCAGACGGGATACTATAATTGTCATAGCGACCTTGGGGTTCGGGTCGCTTAGTCCTAGCTTTCTTTGTGGGCTGGAAACTTGTATCCTTGATTTGGCCAATCTTGTTTTTACCGCGATTATTTCTTTTTCCATTTCGACTGGAAACTGAGCGATTGGCTTCGCCTTTTTCTCCAGCCTTTTTCGGACCAAAAGTTTCCTCCCACCGAATTTCTTTAGCGACCTGCTCGTAGAACTCCTTCAAGCTTTTCACCGAGGACTTGTATATGCTTTCATATAGTTTTCCATCCCTGTGAAGCCTTACTGAGATCACCGTTAGGATACTATCGTTGGAAAGACTCTCTACGTTGTTAACCTCACATCAAAATCTCAAGATGTAGTCCTTTAATAACTCGTCCTTCCTTTGGAAAATGGTTACCAGGTGGCAGGACGGTGCGAGCTACTTCTTAAGGGCTCCGTATTGGTCGACGAATTTATCCTGGCATTCCTCCCAGCTGTTGATGCTATGGGCTGAAAGACTTTTGAACCATGCCCACGGCACATCCCCAAGGGTAGCTAAAAAGACACGACATTTGACCAGGGAATTGTTGGTCTAGAGGTCCATTTGGACGTTGAAGGCGTCCAGATGATCATATGAGTCACTTTTCCCATTATATGGTGGGATGGTCGGGACCTTAAGGCGATGTGGGAGAGGTTCTGTCTCAATTTCCTAGGAAAGTAGGGTCCTCCCTCCGTAATGACGTGACTGATCCTACGTCGAGGGACATTTTACCAACCTTAGCACCCTTTGCATTAATTCCTTGATCATCTGATCTTGAGCCTCGAATCGCTGGTTCTTATCACTATCCTATCCCACTTTCGAGCCCTTGATGTGGCGTGAACTCTCAGCTCATTGGTTTCTACCATTCCCACGAGCTCGTCGTCCCTCCGTTTCAGGTTACAAACTGAAGAAGTGACCCGAATCAGCCCCTCAGGCTCCTTCCCCGACTGGCTTCTACCTTCACACCAACGTCTCCACTTGTAGGTATTGAACCGCTTCCGCGACTGGAGTGGCTCTGTCTTGCTTTTGTGCCTTTTGTGTATGCACTTGGGCCAATGCCTCGACTGCATCAACAAGCCTCTTTACTGTACTCTCGAGCACTTCTTGACGTTAGCGCAGAGCCTGCACACCGTCAGCCTCCAGGAAGATGAAGGAAGTACTCGTCAGGATTAGGTTTTCATCCTCAAGCATGTCTCGTTGTTATTCTTCGTGGCCACCTGGTTGGTTGGCGACAACACTCGAGCTCCTAATTACTCTTCCTCTTGTCATTGCGATTAATCAACACATAAATGAGAAAACAATCTGGTCCCATCGAGCGTGCCAAAATGTTGATAGTTGATTTTGATAATCTATCAACTAAGGGTTCTAAGAACCAAACTACTGCTAAAAAAGTGAAAAATGTGGTAAAGTAGAGAAAGATTCAATGGAAGGGAAGAGGGAATAAGGAGAGTTTTTATTGTGGCTCGGCTAAAGTCCAGATGATCCCTACGTTCATGGCGATTATATTAGCTTTTGACAGTTGCCTTTTTTCAATTTTGACAAGAATACATATATTAATGGCTATTTCCGTAGAGTTTCTGCATATATTTTTCTCTATCTCTCCATGCTATGGCTCCTCCTCTCTATTTATAAAGGCCGGGAGGGTTACAAGTCGTAATTTATCATTGTAAAACTATGATTACATCTGTGTTGAGCATTAAATGCTAGACGTCAAATAATAAATACAAGGCAAATCATTGTCGGACTTTGGAGGCTAAGTTGTGGGTTGGTAGAGTGTTCAGATTGCATCTGTCAGACGTAGGCTGCTTCCTATGATGCCGAGGGGAGCTCACTATTGCTTCAGTCAGAGGAGGGTTGTGAGCTCGCACTGCCCGATCTGTAGCTCGGTTCTAGCAACCTTATTCTGAGTTCGGTCTTGCCTCTTCACTTCGTTCCTAATTCTTTGGGCCTTTGCTGATCCATTTTGCTCTATCCAAAAAATGCCCATAACAATAAGAATAGTTCAGCAATACCCCAAACCGTAGGAAGATAATGCAAGTGAAAATGGGAAAATGAAAAGGACGAGGAGAAAGGGCAATAAACACAATATTTTATTATGATTTGACTAAAGTCAATTTGGCCTCTACGTCCATAATGATTTATATTCACTATTAAACGATGGTTTCTCTGTGTGGTTTAGAGTTATAGTCACAATGTTTTCTCACTATTTTGGTAGAATTTTTGCATTTAATTCTTTTTTTTTCTCTCTCTCTTTTACAATGATCTTCTTCTATTTATAGAAGTGAGGAAGGGTACAAGTATAATTTGATAAATAGCAAAATGATTATTTTTGATACATCAAGCATTTAATGCTAGGCATCGGTAATTAATGCTGGACAAATTATTATCAAACTATCTATGGCTGATATGTCAATTTTGATAGCTGACCTGTCGCTTGGGAATGCATGTGCTTCCAGCTTCTAACTGGACCCCCGTACATATGCTCAGTTCGTTAGCTTCACGACCTAAGTTTGCATTAAGCGACCTAACGACTATGCTGGTTGATCTTGCTACATTCGTCTAGTAAGTCTCCTTAGGGATAGTAGTGATGACGCGCTCCGATTAGCGAGCTGGAGTCCTAAGCTCGTGCCCATCGAGTTAATATCTCTTCGAGTGACCTTAGTTGCTTGGATGGTCTAGGCCTCTCCTGATTGGACTTATCTTCGGTTGGGTCTTGGCCAGCCCAGTTTGTGAGGTCTGGAGAATTCCTTTAACAATTTATAAATAAATTTTGACATTTGGAAAAAACATAAAAATTAATAATTTTAATTCATTTATAAATAAATTTTCTTATTTGAAACACATTGAAAAATACATAGAACTCAATTAAAAGGTACATTTTGATAGTATCATGGTAAACAAATGGTTAAAATGAGAGTAAAATTATTAATATAACATATATTTCACATAAAATGAAATAAATTCTAATAAAATTGTTAATAAATTTGATAATTTTCATAAAGATATAAATGTAATAAAAATAGGAATTGTAAATAAAATACAATGAAATAAAATTTTCTTTTAATTTAAATTCAAATATCATTTAAGAAAATTTTATTTAAAAATAAAATAAAATTTTATTTTTATATATTTTAGATAAGAAATAAACGTAAGAGACTGAAAATACACGCGAATCAGTTAAAACAAGTCAAAACCAATGAATTATATCGGTTGGACTGATATATACCAAAATTGATTTTTTTTTCAAAAAAAACTTTTACAACATTTAAAGTATAACATTTTTATAATTTCACATCAATTGAAATTATTATTTTTTTACTTATCTGTAACATAAATTTTATTATATCATTTATATTTTTATTATTTTACTATTTATATCATTAATTTATGTTATATTATTTTATTTTTATTATAAATTAAATTACTATAAATATATAATATTAATATATAATTCATAGTTTTTTATTCAAAATTAATTCAATCCATGAATCAATGAATGAGGATCCTGTCCGACAGGTCTAATTTTAATTTTATCGCGTCAATCTTTAAGAGTGTAGTAAGTTAGTTCGGCTCATTTAGATGCCTACCTTGTTAGTGCGACACGTTTAACTTTTGAGAATGAATGAGGAGGGACCATGGTCCCTTCCCTATAAAAGTTAATTAAATAAATATTTGACAATTACGAATCACTGAGACACCAGCTGGGTCAGACAGATGAAACGTTCCATGTGGACTGCAGTAACACAGTAATCATGTATAGAGTTCCAATTAGTGAAACAGTAACAAATCATAATAAACACAGGTTCGTCACTTGTCTGAAGTTTTTAGATCCTGAATGAACTAACATTAGATTCGCATTTAATAAATAAACAAGAAAACAAAAAAGGGGGAAGACAAGGAGCCTTGCAGAGTTGAATTCTTGCTCTGTGACACAATTATTCATTTAGCTTTAGTACAATTGATTCGTTGAATCTGAGAATAGCAGAAAAATAAAAGGGATTTTTGGAACTTGTTGACGTCTGACTCTGAGAGGACAAGAAGGAAAAAAGCTATTTATTCAAATCTACAATATGAAAACCATGAAATTCTATAATTACTAGTTATTACCTGGTATGAGTAATGTGTGTGGAGATCTACTGATGACATGAAACAAGTCTCTGATGAATGTGTCTGAAAATCAAACAGACATTAGGATGGACGGGCAGAGTATGGGTAAAATTATGCCATTATAAGTCAAGCTTGAAATTGAATTTAATTTTCTCAATTGAATCCATAGAACAAACGATGTAATTGCCAACACAATATGATCAGAAATTGCAGACTACACTTAAAAAATCTAATTTGCACAAAGCAAGGCAGAAACAATCATCTTGAGGGTAAAGAAAGATGGCCTCACAAAGAACTTAACATCAATAGGGAAAAGAAGCAGAAATCTTTGAAGAGGTATACATAGTGGCATACTTTTATTATCAAGTTTTCTTTTGTGGTTAATTGTCTTTTCTCATGGTACATTCTAGTGCCCCAAAGAGAAAATGCAATTGAAAATCATATTACTTGTAGACAAGAAAGAAAAATAGGAAACTAGGATTTGGCGAGAAACTTAAAATTGTTGGGAAAAGGCTTAACCATTATGTATCTTTCATTTTTATTTCTCTCCCTTTCATTCTTACTAGAACCCATATCTGCCTTATTTTCTGCACTTCAATTTTTTTGTTTTTTTGGCACCGCTCAAAGCAATCTAAAATTTACAGATTCAAAAGGCAAGTTGTGAATAGAGTGCAACTAGTTTCATTCATAGTCTATATCAGGGTTAGCACAACAGCACCATAATGGAAAGTCTATAGCAGGACAATCTCTCATAATGTAAAAAAACATGAAACATAGGTGAGATAGCTTTCTAAGTGAGATAACTTTCACAGTCAAGATTCAAGAACATACCATTCCTGAATAGAACCAAGTAAGGAAAAAAAAAAAAAAAGTGACATTGAACAACATGGAGACTAATGGAGCACTTATGAATCCAGCCCAAAGGAGAGAGTGACAAGCTGTCTTGGACTTCAATATTTCTTCTTCATTCAATGTTTGACACTGAACAATAAAAGCAATTACAGGCATTATTATTAAATATAAGATCCACTGTAAAGATTAAACAGTAGACAACACAACATTAAATAAGCACTCAAAACTCTATTAACACTAGTTAGGCATGATTTGCATTATTTTGTTTGCAATAATTAGATTTCTAATTCCACTAATGTAGTTATGAAATTTAATCTCATATATGAATAATGCCAAAAAATGCAAGACTTCACCACATCTGTGCATTATAAACTCAACACAGTGTATAATTTTTCTTGTTCGCCGGACAACATCTAATAAGAAAAGCCCATCAGCCTATGTGCATAAAAGGCAGATTTTTGTAAACATGAAATAATAAAGGATCAGAGATTGATCACACCAAGACAAAGGTAGAGTAATAGCTTATACTAATAATTCAACTTTAAACAGGAAACTTAAGGTGTGAAATTATATATGATTATAATCTTACCAAGTCTGAGGTTGACTCCTGCTTTAGGGATTATAACTGTTGTGATATGGAAAACCCTGTTTTTCTTCAGCCCATAAAAAGCAAGCACAATGAAGTATTAATATAAGCATTTATGTACTACTGCCTTTTTTCAGAAAGTTGACAATAGCACAGGACACAAAATTTTGGTTGCCCTTACCAGGGACCCTGCCAGAAGACCACAAGTCTCCAAGTTCTTGCGGGTATTTTCTTGCACCAATCTCAAAAAAACTTCCATCAATCTGAAAGGCTGCAACAAAAAGATATGATGCATTACAATAAATGTTGCCCACTATAAGAACTCAAATGAATCTGAAAATATATGGAAGTGAGTCATAATAGAGCAAAGGATACCAAGAAATATGTACAATTCTAGGAAAATTTAAATAGGCTTACAACATGTAGGTGTTGATATGTAGCAGAGCAGATTCCTTAGAAGACTTAGCTGGTCTTGGTCTCGGATCTGCAACTTTTGAAGGAGGAACTGGCGCATATTCTTGGTTCACCTGAGCAAGAACAGGAGGACAAGAGGGTTGCTTGATGCTGAGCAATTGCAAGGGATCCTCCCGTGATTCATTTAATACAGGGGAATTGAACTCCTCAGAAGGAAGCAACCACCTTCCATCATCCAATGAGAGAATAGAATCCATTGTGGACGTGACAGCTCTGAGATCACCATCTTTAACTGCCACTAGATTAGACACCAATTAGAATGAATAAGATCAGAATCCTAACCCTGAATCCTCAACAGGAGTCAAATCACTACTGTTTGGATATTGAACCTGCATAAAATCCAGAGTAATATCATATGCAATTAAAAGTGTAGACTATTTAATTTAAGATAAAATTAGAAAGCCACACTCTGAGCATACCTTTATTTCTGAACTAGGTGCCAGCCACTGGCCTGTAAGGCCATTTGGACCTAAAAATGAGTGTCTTGACAAAGTCTCTTTCTTTGGAAGTGGTAGACTAAGAGATCTGCCCATTCCCAAAACAAAAAAATCATCATAACTATGCATAAATCTAGCAGCACGTTTTGTTTTGAATGACAAGGATAATATAACATGGTACAGCCTTCCCAAACCACAGGGATAATAAATACATATATGCACAGCAGAGAAACAAGGGGGGGCATCAAGCAAAAAGGTGCATAATGAAATAACTCAGTTGAAAGAGTATTCAACCAATCAAGACTATAACAGGCAGCAAATGCATCCAAGACTATGCTAGTGCTTATTAACATTGATTACAGAAACACAATACAGAAAAATGCTGACTTTTATTTGTTCTCTTATCTGATTGTTTTGTACTTTTTCCTTCAGGGAGGATGGGGAATGGGTAGAGTGAAAGGAATGTCAACTATTAAACATACAATATTAAGTGCATTTGGCCACCAAGACCACCAAAGAAACTTGACTTACAGACAGAAGGGAGAATCAGAAAAATGTAAAAAGGCCATCTCAATTCAAACTTCCATTGGCAGAGCAATAATCTGCTGGAATGGCCCAAACTTGAAGTTTACATATATAACAATGATGTTGCTCTCATTTGAAGGACTCATATCTAAGGAGTTCAAAAGAATAACATAGGATGAGGACAAGAAACTTACAGTTTCTGAAACTGCTTATCAATTGGGATGGTGTTTGAAGATGATATAAGAGCATTATTATTATATCTTGAAGAAGACTGAGGACCAGACAGGGAAGGCTGTGGCTATGTGAGGAAAAATGAAAAAAAAAAAAAAAACAGAAGGTAAAGTTAATGAGGATAAAAGTCTGAAACCATATGAATAAAAATCAGAACAGGAAGCTAGAAATTTTGTGCAACTTAGACTAATCTATTGCAAAGGTATCCCAATGATAAACAAGGAGAGGATAGAAATTCTAAAATGAAATCACTCTAATAACTTCAAATTGCATTTTGATCAAGAAAACATGGCAAGGAATGAATCCTATTGACATTTTGCAGTTTTCCAGTGACTGGTCATTGTAGTATGTTCCAATCCTTACCTGCTTTGCATCTATGCACAGGTAAGAACTTCTATTGACGGTAGGCTATTCCAAAGAAGGCATCACAGAAGTGTGCAAAGCTTTATTGGAGTTATTATCTTCTGGCCATTGAGCTCTTGCATGCAAGTTATTCCAATCATTCAGCTGATGCTGGAATTCTGGCTTCGAAGATTCAAGCTCATCCAATACGGCTAGCAATATCTGTTGTGGTAAAATGACAAAAAAAAAAATGGACAACATTAACAAATATTAAATTTATAAACAGTAAGCAGAAAACTCACATGCATGGATAAAAAAACAGAAAAAGCAGCAGTTTCTCACCTTCTTATATGCTGCTCTTTCTTTAGGAAGTGAACTTGGTAATCTTGATGAAATGGTATAGTTTCAGAAACCATACTTGAAGACAATATTAACTAGAGTCAGCAAATAAAAAAGAAACAAATAGGTATCATTTTAGGAAGATGGAAACTGACCAAGTTCTCAGTTTTACCTTGAAAATCTAAGTAGCATAATACAGAGATCAATAACATTATTCTCCTCCTGGTAGATACTTGTCTGATGATCCAAAAAGAAAACAATCACTGAAGTGATACCTCCAGGAAGGAAAACACTGAACATATGAAAGCAACAACCAGTTGGATACATCAAAGTTCAAGTTGTTTACAAAAGCTTTATGACCTTACAGTGCATGGTAGCGTAATAATTTAGCACATGAACTCCTAGAAAGGTGCCATGTCACTTATTTTGGCACTGAAACTCTTAACAAAATCCATACTTCCAGTTCTAGACACATGCTGAAGATGTTAGAAATTGCTTACTAGCATATCATCCAACACTGCTTGAACATAACTTAATGACCTCTTCAACATAGTTTGACACATTGGATACATTCAATACAAATCTAACACAGACTTGAAAGTTCTAACACCTTTTGACTTGCTTGAAGATGAACTAACTTTTGTTACACATGCATTTTGTCATATAGCAAAATGACAAAAAAAAAATGGAATTGATTAACTCGGTTTCGTCTACCCTCTCACTTGTGAAGACAATTGTAATCTTCCTAGTTCCTAGTAAATATATTTGATACTGCCAATTATGTTACTCTGTTCATTTCACAAATTGGCTATGTCTTGTCATGTGGTATGTGTCATAATTATGCTTACTATTCATTGAACAAAACTAGTGCCATAAACAAGTCGATAAGTTCGTTTTGTTTGGTTAATCTTCTATGGATAATGATATTATTAATAGCTGGGAAATGATCTCAGTTAGCTTGTTCTTCCAATAGTGACTGAGCCAAGAGCTCGGTACCGCTAAGTCCTAGAAAGCAGGAAGCAAAGTCCTAGCATCACACCTCAACTTACTGGGATCAGCAAAACAAAAATTAAAGAATTCCTGCCCATTCCATCCTATAATATGAAATAAACGGATAGCTGTGAACTACAAATATGGAAAATTTACAAACATAGTACTGCCACTGCATAACGAAATCTTCGAGAAGGTTAATAATAATGTCAGAAAACAATGAGAATAAAAAAAAAAATGTCTCCTTGAATTTGAAAATTAATTATCCACCTGCTTAAGAAGGTTATCGGCAATTTGATAGTAATAGCTGAGAGGAATGCGATTATCAAAGTCGACTTTGGGAGCGATGGAGTTTACGTCGATCTTCATCTTCTCCGTCGACGAATGCCAGGGTGAAACGAGGACAGTTCTGGAGTTAAAAGGATCAATGGCTGCTAGTTAATTAGTTGTCGTTTATAGAGTGCACTACCAATCCCTTTAATTGGTTGTCGTTTGACTAGTTTTACTGTCCTCAGAGATTGATAAACAGAGACGACGAGTTTATCATATTTTTCTAGACGAGAAATCACAACTCATTTAATATATGTTATGGGTGGTTTTTGGACGATGCAAAATGGACTGGCCAAGGCCTAATAAAAGACTAGCTTGACCAAGAGAAGCCTAGGGTCAAGGATCGCATAATAAGAGCACTAGATAGCCGATGACATACTTAGAGCCCTAGAAGAGGTCGAAGCAGCAACCTCAAGCTCGTTAAGCAATGACTCTCAATTCATTAAGACAAGGCAAATCTTCATCCATTTTCTAGAAGGCATGTTCTAGCTAAGCCATAAGGCAAGTCCATCTCGCATAGCACACAGATCGCATAGTGTGAACTCAAGTCTCTAGAGTAGGATCCCCTCGAAACTTAGATGCTAAATGCTTAAGCCAAATCAGTGGTCAGAGGCGCATCTTCCCAACTGACAGATTAGTCCCTGAAACTTACGCATCAACCTCCTATAGGCCGACAAAGAGCTGCCCAGCATTAATTGCCCACAGCAGCTAATATGATAGATTTACAAATTGTAAAATTACTCCTGCAACCCCCTCCATCTCCATAAATAAGGGGGGAGATCATTGTAACATATATATAGTGATATATATGCAGAAACTCTATAAAAATAGTGAGAGAACACAGTAACTTTGTCCGACTGAACAGAGAAACCACCATTTATAGCAAATAAAATCACCATAGACATAGTGGCCAAACTGTCTTTAACCAAACTACGTTAATTAAAAGCTCCGGTGTTCAGTTTTCTTCCTTCTTTTCTCTTTGTTTTCTTATTTCTATTTGCATTTCTCTACTTACAGCTTGGGGAATTCAAAGATCATCTCTATTGACTAAGATTTGGGTTCTCAAAATCAAATTTTACCGTCAATATTTTGGTGCTAGAAGAAGGGCCACAACTACATCTTCTCACCTTGATTCGCTGTTGAGCTACAATGGGAAGAGGAAGAACTGCTAAGAGCACCAGTGTCACCATCTGTCCTATAGAACAACAAGGGTTAACATTGGGGGGCTTCGCCATCTCCGCTACGGGCACCTCTACTGCCCTTGCAGTGGATTTTGTTGTCAATATGGCACCAACAACTCCTCATCAGCCTGTCGTTCCTGAGAATGACAGAGTTCAAGCATGGCATCAATGTCAGGAAATACTTAAAACATAGTGAAAGAGTTGGCCGATGTGGTTAGGGCATTGGCTTATACACATGCCCAAGGCATGCAGAAACAAGTTGAAACTATAGCACCAGGAGGGGGACCCCGATAGCCAGGAACACAGCAAGAGAAACCCTTCACAGAAGAGCATCACAGCACTGGATCTGTTCACTCACGCAATTCACAGTTGAGGACAGAGACCCTACGAGCTCGCAAGAGCAATGATGGAAGCTATCAGTGACATGAGAAGTTGCGATGAGGGGAAAACTCAAGCCGAGTTATACACAAGGTCTCAGATCATGACCATCATTCCTATGACCGAAAGGATTCAAAGAATCATCGATCTTCCGGCCATTGGCCCAAGACTCACGAGCCTACAATTGAAAAGTTACAACAAAGGGTGCAACAGCTCGAAAAGCGACCTACGATCCAAGTTCTACAAGTTCATTATGAAAAAAGGACCCCATTCACCAAGGAAATCCAAATGGAGCCTCTTCCTTATAGATTTAAGATCCCCTACATCTTGCCATACAATGGGGCTAGTGACCCATATGACCACTTGGATGTGTTCAATACCTAGATGGATCTTCAAACAATCCGCCCACTCATTAAATATCGCATCTTCCCAGTAACCCTTAGTGAAATACCATGAGCATAGCTCAGGAATCTTCCAGCTTGCATCATTTGTAGCTAGGAAGAATGCCAAGCAAAATTTTTCAATTAATATAAGGCATTGAAAAGATAGCTCGCATCAATTTGTCATCTCGCAACAGTTTTTCAACAGAGAGATGAGTCACTTAAAGATTACATCCTAGGTTCAGAAGTGAAGTCAATAATGTAAAAAATCCTTCAGATGAGATCATCCTTACCGTGATTTTAACTGGGCTTTGCAAGGATGGGAAGCTTTTCGAGAAGATATACAAATCCCCGGTAAAGGACTTGGGTGAATTCTACGAGTGAGCCACCAAGGAAATTATGTGGAAAGAAACCTTTAGTCTAAAAAAGTCAGATCAGGGGAATAGAAAGGATGGCTATAGTAGGAATAAAAGGGCCAATGACGGAAGTGAGGAGTCTCAGAATGAGAACCTCGATAACCAAGTCGCCACAAGGGCAAGGAATGAGCGGCTTCGGCCCCAAGGTCACCATGAAAGTTACAACATCCTGTTAGACATGCAGGACAAGATTTTTGCAGCTGAAAAAGATAAAGAGAACTTCAGGAAGCTTCCACCCCTCACAACTCCAAATAGGTACAAAGGCAATAGAAGCAAGTTTTGTGCCTACCGTAATAGAATCGGACATAATACTTCAGAGTGTTGGACACTCAAGGATGCCATAAAGGACCTTATCAAGGGGGGTCGCTTGTAAGAGTATGTGGTGAAACCCTCACGATAATAACTTCAGCACCCCCAACTAGATCTCGACTATGTACAGGTATCCATAACGAGGACCATTTTCTAATTTTGTAAAATAATTTAGAAATTAATGAAAATATTCTGAATTCCTATACTAATCCTTGCATGAAATTTTAGTGAGTCACCATGCAAGTAGGGCAAGCCATTCTCGAAACTGATCAAGTCCAAGTGCGCGTGACCTGACCTGATTACAAGATAACCACCCGACTATAAGATAGCCACTTGGTAACAAGATTACCACTTGGTTACAAAATAACCACCCGACTACAAGATAGCCTCCCAGCAACAAGATTACCACCCGATTATAGGATAACCACTTAGCTACAAGATCGCCCTCAATCTGGTACAAGATTGTCAAGCATTCGGGTGCAAGATTGCCCTCATTTCGACATCTGGCCATCGTATGCATGTAGACAATTGTTAGCTCCTAAGCTGAGGCCCCCTTGTGGCTCATTCTGGTATTACTATCACCTTTCCAGCTAAAAGTGTAACTCTCATGCAACCTATTACTTGTAGCTCTCATGTGACCTATTACTCATAGCTCTCATGCGATCTATTGTTTGCAGCTTTCATGAGACTTATTGCTCATAGCTTTATGCAAATTCACGATAATTGAGATGCCCTAATAAGAACGATTGGTCGCTTGGTGAGGCATATATCCTTTAATACGATTAACCAACTCAAATCTATTAATGCAAGTCTCCTCTTTATTGTTATTATCTAAGGTTGATTGACTTACAGAACATTTGTTTTACCTAACGATTATTGAGTTGTGGTTTGCAAGGAACTAACTATGGTGGTCTACATATTGTTCTCCATAAAGCATTAGATATGGTCCGAAATGCAAAAAATTTTATATCTCTTTTGACGAGGCAATTCATAAGAAGTCCATAATTGGATACAAGATTTAAAAAAGGAGTACAAGAATACAAAAATTTATCCAAAGAGACCTAGTTCACGGGAGCTGAGGAAGGATTGTCTTGTGAAGCAGGTAAACCATCCTTTCTTTGGTCAATAGAAGCTTTCGTGATCTGCGGATCATTTTCTCTCTAAATTCCATCAGCAAGAAAGTCACCACTAGCGGACCTTGCACCTTTGTTGGAAGAAGCAACCCTTGCACCTTTTGCAGCCCTCCTTTTGAAACTCTTTACTTCTTTAACAGCGTCCTCCCCAAAGAAAGAAAGATCCATGCTTGGGTACCGCTTCCATAAAGTATACAAGAAAGAAAAGTAGGTTTTTGATTTCACTTCTTGTGTTGCCTTCATGATCTGCTCGGTAGTCTCAGCCTTAACCTGATTGACCTCCTCCTGTTTAAAAGTGATCTCTCTCCTGGTCACCTCAAGCTCCTCCCTAGTAACTTCTGCCCGTTATGCTGTGCCTTCAAATTTTCGCATCACTGAATAGAAGCCCCGGAGTGCTGCATCTCGATCGCTCCTCATTTTGAATAGTTCCTCGACTGTTTTGCTAAGCTAAATTTCAATAGCCTCATAATTTGCCACATCGTGAGCTCAAGCCTTTTTGGCACCCTTCATCTTACCCTCCAGCTCTAGGACCTTGGTGTTTGTAGAGCCAGATCAGCCTCGAGCCTAGCATTTTTCTCCTTCCAGGATATGAGCACTTCTATCATTTGTATGGTTCCCAGCACACTCTAAAAGTTAAAAGGGATGAAGTCAAATCTTGAACAAGTAAAAGGATCAAGGCAAAAGGGGATTACTTACCAGAAGTCCATGATAGGTGATAAAGTTTATCATCCCTTCGCTCGATACTGCCCTTGCCTCCAACACTCGGGGACTAGTGTAGGGCTCTAAGATCATGTCAACATTCCTCTGCAAGAAATCAAAATGCTTTTAAGTCCTTTGATCGAGGCTCAGTGTATGCTCTTTAGTTGCGGCCCAGTGTGTCAGCTACCTCGAGGAAGATGCGACCTTCTTCCCCTTATCTACCTTCTATCTTTTGGCCAAGGGCCCAGCCAAGGGCGCATCCTTAATCACCTCAGGCTGCGAGGTAAGGATCAGCTCCTATGACAGTGTCACCCTTGGAATAAGAGGAGAATGATCTGCAACAGCAAAGGCTTCAGCAAACTCAGTCCCTGGAAAGGTCACAACGACCTCAAGCTCCTCAGAATCTTCTAGAGGTGGTTTTAGAAGAATAAGCTTCACCATATCTTCATAATCTTCAAATAGTGCTGGAACAATTTCTTTGACTTAACAAACTCCGATTTCTTTAGTAAGCTTAGTCCTCAATGCGAGAACAAGCTGGTGACAATAAAGGAGATCATCATCGATCCTGAGATCATTCCTCAAATCGCTTATGGAAGCAAGTCAGCTCAATATCTTGACTTCCTTAACTGCAAGCATTAGCTTTATTTTGTCGACCCCATCTGTAAAAAATAAGAATGTTAGAAACAATGACAAGAACTCATGTTAGTTCGCATGACCGTAACTCGCTTACCTAGCGTTAATACAAAATCAAAGTTGTGAAGAAAATGCAGAGATGGGCACGAGACATAGAACCAATAGGTCTCGTAATGCTTAACATTTGATTTGCCCTTAGCATTTCCCTATGGCAGGATCCTCTTGAAATTAGAATTTTGAGCTAAAAGGTAGTAAAATCCATCCAAGTAACCCATGCTCCTAATGCTAAAAAGATAACATAAAACCCTCGTGGATGATGGGGAAAAATTATTTCTCAAGTACAAAAGTACGAGTGAAATAAGCTAGGTATAGGAGTTTAGAGTCAATTGGAATGGGCTGAGTTTTAATGTTTAGCAAGTCAATAATGAATGGGTGTATTGGAAACTTAAGCCTAGCTGCGAGATGCCAGATGCTAATGATAACAAATCCTTGGGAGGATGGGCTGCATGGTTGTTAGGGGAAGGAGCCATGAGACCTTCGGGAAGTAGTAATCTTTGATTATATTTTGGAGTTCATTTGGGCCTACGGTCGAAGGGTAAAGACTGAATGGTGAGCAATCCAAAGAACTCATGGTGACTTGTTCCCCCTCGTTAAGGCTAGATCACAAAATAGGCCACTAAGCGACCTCACTGCTCCTAGAAGCTGATCTAGCTAAAGCATGTGCCAACTCTTCACTGCGAGTTAGAGAGTCAGGCTCATTATCACTTCCTATTCAATGGCTTCAGCATTTATATGCTGCCATCTATGCGAAACAAAGAAGAGGAAAAAGAAAGATGATCAGGTTGTTAAAGGTAGACCGTTCCTAAAATGACTATCCTAACTAAAGTCTTCCTATGCAGTAAATCACACATGCCACAAGCCACCATTTCAGACTCAGACCGCTAAGCTCAAGGGGGCTTTATCATCAAAGCGTATTAGGCCACCAATCCCTAGGAACATGGAAAGCTATAACTAGTACCCCACAAGTCCTAAAACTAGCCACAAAGTCTTTAACAGCTAATAAATCATCACTATTGGACCAAGCAGTACAATTCGAGAAATTCATAAAATAGAGCATTCTAAAGACAAAAGTCTAGAGAAAGCTCAACTTGTTGGAAGGACGAGTCAAATCCTAAAATGGATTCTGGGCAAGATGGTTGATTTGCAGTAACTGTGACAGCTAAATTGGTGAAGCTGAAGAACAAAATCGGAGACTACTCAAAACTTCTAACGAAGAATGATGATTTTCAAAAATGAAAGGGAAAGTAAAGGTCCCCCAATTGGTGTATATGTATACATGGCCCCAGTAGCCTAACCATTCAATTTAGGGACTGATCATTTACTAGCAATCTAACAGTCTAAAAAGTGACTAGTTTCAGTTATTCACCATAATAACAGTCCTGGGAAAACATGCATATTTAATACAGTAATGATGATCCAGGCAAGCGAAGTGATGAGAATAGGAGTCTGAATGACAACTTGGCTCCTTGTGATCTCCAGCCTTACCTAGCGAATATCAATTCTTAGTCTGCAAAGCAAACTGAGAGTTGGGGGGTTATGTTATGGGTAATTTTCAAATGATGCAAAATAGACTAGCTGAGGCCCAATAAAGGACTAGCCTGATCGAGAGAGGCCCAGAGCGGGGGATCGCATAATAAGAGCGCCAGATAGCAGATCGCATACTTAGAGCCCTGGACGAGGTCGAAGCAGTGACTTCAAGCTCGCTAAGCGACAAGCCCTAGTTCACTAAGACAAGGAAAATCTTCATCCATTTCTTAGAAGACACGTTCTAGCTAAGCCAGAAGATAGGTCCATCTCGCGTAGCATACAGATCGCATAGCATGCACTGAAGTTGTTAGAAAAGGATACCCTCGAAACTTAGATGTTGAACACTTAAGCCAAATTAGTGGTTAGAGGTGCATCTTTCCAGCTGACAGATCAGCCCCCGAAACTTATGCATCAGCCTCCTATAGGCCAACAGAGAGCTGCCTATCATTAATTGCCCACAGCGATTGATATGATAGATTCATAAACTGTAAAATTACTCTTGTAAACCCCTTCATCTTTATAAATAAAGGGGAGATCATTGTAACATATATATAGTGATATATATACAGAAACTCTATAAAAACAATGAGAGAACACTGTAACTCTGTCCGACTGAAAAAAGAAACCACCGTTTATAGCAAATAAAATCATCGTGGATGTAGAGACTAAACTGGCTTTAGCCGAACCACATTAAAAGCTCAGGTGTTCATTATTCTTCCTTCCTTTTCTCTTTGTTTTCTTGTTTTTATTTGCATTTCTCTACTTGTAGCTGGGGGAATTCAAGGATCATCTCTATTGACTAAGATTTGGGTCCACAAAACTAAATTTTACCGTTAACAATATACATGCAATATTTTCATTTTTGACTAAGAACGAAAGAGAAAATTTTCAACAATAATGATTAGTGTCAAAGTATCATTAAAAATATCTGCCGTATAAGTTTATCACTTTATCATTGTGAATTTTATTCTTAAATATATTAATATATCAAGTTAATATTCACCCAACATAAACATTTACCTTTTTTAATTAAAGAATTATTTTTAATCATGTTATAATACTAAGATTTTAATATGTTTATCTCTTATATTTTAACAAATTAGATGTATGACATTATAGTTGAATAAATTTGAACATATGTATAATGCCCAAAATCCTCAATGAACAGTTGCTATAAAAGGCCTTCTTATAAATTTTTTAATATTTAAAATTTTCTTTAATTATAAGGTTTAAAAAATGTATTTTAAAAAATTTTAGTAAATTTATTGATCCTCTAATTTAAATTATGATATATGTTCCAATTGTTTTTTATTTACATAGATTATTTAACGAGTTTTTGATAAACTGTAAATTTTAAAATATATAATAATAATAATAAATAAAATAATTATTTGGACTATAAATAAATTATTGTTATAAATACTATACTAATCTGGATGTCCATCATATCCTTTTCATTTATTTATAGATTATTATCATGATTAAATTCATTCCTAATTCTTTCTTGGATTTTGGAGTCATATATATAAATGAATGTAATAAAGATTTTGCATCATTGTGAATAAGAGAAAAACTCATTTTTTATTATTTTGATTCTCTTTATCTATTTCTTTAGCATTCTTTTATTATCATTATTTTACTTTCATCACACTATATAAGCATGAAGTTCCTTTATTTTGAGTTTTTTTATTTAGGTAAAAGAAGAAAATTTCTCCCTTAAATTCATCTTTCTTTGATATGATTTATATATTATATTATATTATATTATATTATACTATTTACTCTTGAAGTGTTATTTATTGTTTTTGTTGATCTACAATTTACATCAAATTAGTTTTACAAAAGGATACACATAATTGTTGACGTCGAAATATGGTCCATGTAGGGAGAACCAAACTTCGGCCAATGGGAGATTGTTCGGAACTCCTGACCTATTCTAGATTGACGTGTGTGTGTTCAGGCTGATTGACTGAGTTAGCAAGGGAAGAGAAGGGAATATCAGAGAAGACACAAGATTTT
>JANHAO010000457.1:0-41610 GCA_026873985.1 Saraca asoca | reverse complement strand
TCACCGAATTTTATGATCGGGCGACCAAGCAAATAAGATGGGAAGAAACCTTCAGAACGGAGGAACCCAAGCATAAAGCGGGTCAGAGTGGCCCCATCGTGAGCAAAAAGAAGGGTAACGAGAGTTACGACAATCCCACTCCACATCTTGCAAAGAAGGCAAAACCTCAGCAACCCAAAGATCGCTTCGAGAGCTATAGCATCCTGTCAGATACACAAGACAAAATCTTCACCGTAGAGAGGTATAACGAGGATTTCGGAACACCCAGACCAATAAGGAAACCCGTCAAAGCCAGGGACTGGAGCAGATTTTGTGCTTACCACCACGAGGTTGGACACACCACCTTAGAGTGCCATGCTCTGAAGAACGTTATAGAAGGCCTCATCAGAAGGGGTCGGTTACAGGACTACGTGGTAGGGCCATCTGGACAGCGTACTTAGCAAGCTTAGCGAGTTATCACCCAAGAGCTTGAGCCCTCCATGAGGACCATATTCTAAATCTTATAACTCCTCAAAGATACTTGGCTGCACCAATTGCTGCACACTGAATCAATGAAAATTGTCGATTGGCCAAAAGCATTATATGGACAGAAGTCTTCACTTTATAATCAAACTCGCTACAGCGAATGATTTTCACCTCGCTATAGTGCAACTTTACAGCGAATGGTTTTCACCTCGCTACAACTTGCTACAGCGAATAGTTTTCACCTCGCTACAGTGCAACTTTACAGCAAACGGTTTTCACCTTGCTACAACTCGCTACAACGAATGGTTTTCACCTCGCTACGGCGTAACTTTACAGCAAATGATTTTCACCTTGCTACAACTCGCTATAGCGAATGGTTTTCACCTCGCTACAACGTAACTTTATAGCGAACGATTTTCACCTTGCTATAACTCGCTACAGCGAATGGTTTTCATCTCGCTACAGCATAACTTTACAGCAAACAATTTTCACCTCACTATAGCGTAACTTTACAATGAATGGTTTTCACCTCGCTACAGCGAACGATTTTCACCTCGCTACAACAATATCCCATAAACTTGTCTCAAATGAATAACTTTCATCCTACAAAACGAAATCGAGGGAGAGACGACCCTCGAGCCAACCTCGTGAAAACAAAAAAAAAACTTAGCGAACGATTTTCACCTTGCCATTATCGAAACAAAATTACCATGACCACCCGCAGCTCTCATGCGGGCAGGTTTCTCACAGTTTTTATGCAGATAAATTTTCGTAGCTCTCATGTGGACAAGTTCCTCACAATTTTTATATAGGCAAATTCTCACAGCTCTCATGCAAACATATCTCTCAAGAGATCTCTCAAAAGCTATTCACTCGCGATAGCTCTCTCTCACATTGAGTTAAGCAGTCAGAGAAATGACAGAAGTATAGCCAACTGGTTGAAAGAAGAAATTCTTATTAAGTTATCATGAGTTTACATACAATAATGCATGAAGCATTCATTACAGTTTCTGAAAAGGATAAGAACTCATCCCCCGTAAAGACCTCAACAAGCGAGGTGAGGGTACATCAGGGAAAAAGACTGAAAGCCTATTATTCCTGTAAAAAGCAGCTAAAAAGCCAGCAACCAGTCATCGGGCCCACAGAAGAGCAGCAGCCCCAGAGTTTCTCCTACTTATTCCTGCAGCGCATCCTCCTGAGCCAGACCTAGAGTAATTCATAAAGTCATAGAAAACTGACTGGGCAGGTAGCAGCACCACAAGCAATGGCCGGAGGAGGTGACCAGAAGACACTATGAGAACCATGTTGGAACTCGCCAGGCCGATTCTGTGCCGAGGCCACATGCAACAGGCCATCCATGTCTCCTGCCACCATGCAACAGGCCATCCATGTCTCACCAAGTTTCACTGAAAGCCAAAACACCAAGACGCATAGGGGGCTCTTCAATCTCTTCCATTAAGTTTCTCTGAGGCAAAAGAAAGAATACCCCATACTATAAATAGACCCGCTTAGCCCTTTGAAGAATCTAGAGAAAATCTAATTTGATCTTCATCCAACGGCTCGAAGCAAACGGTAATGCCATGCCAACGGCCAAAAATGGCAAACAGGGGAAAGTATGGCCTAAAGCAGAATGGATAGACATTCGACATGACACTTCGGTCAAAGAAGGACACTGGCTGAAGATACGAATCAAGCCTCAAAAACATGCAACTCCCGGTCTACGAAGTAAACCGAGAGTTAGAGGGCTTATGTTGTATACGAAAATTAGCCTCGCAAGGACGAGCCTTTAAGTGCAACGAGGACCATGCTCTCATAAGCAACGGCGGCAAAGTAATCCTGAATGCTAACCCCACCTCGCTCATCGCATCCCAACGACGTCGCGAGGAGGACCGGACGCACCCTATGAGGCAACCTCCCCCATGAGGGATGGACTAGCAACAAAGTCATAAGACCGACTCTGCAGGTAAACGACCGTTCCACCCGAGATCGTCTTCTCGCTACAATAACACCCAGCTCGTGACTACAGAACCCATGACATTTTCGAGGTCTGAAGTTCCTATTTGGGACACCAGGAAGCAAACACAATTCTGCTGCCGGCCTAGGGAGACCATTCAGCAACCTACTTTCTGCAACAGCCAGATTGTAGCCCCTTTTACTGTCTCTTCTCATTTATTATTTGATGTAACACAACTATAGCTAACAATTAATGTATGTAACCCCTCATTCCTCTATAAATAGGCTTGCATTGTTAGTAAGAGGGGAAGGAACAATCTTGTAAGCAGAAACTCTGCAAAACACTTCATATTAATAAAATATTCACTGTGGACGTAGGGTCCGGTTCCGTCCGGATTTGGCCGAACCACGTTAAACATGTTGCTCATCCATTTCATCTCCTTCCTCTTGATCCCATCTTTTCAACACTTCTAAAGCAGTATTGGGTCCCAGAACTCTTTCTGTTGGTCGAAGTTCGAGTCCTCCACATCGACCGAATCTCACCGTCAACAATGGTAGTGTTTTGTTAATTTTGAGAAAATTTTATAGAGTTCCTATATACGGATTCAACATATTTTATAGTGATGTCCTTCCTTTTATTTATAGAGGCTGGAGAGGTTACAATTGTAATTACATAATTTATATTTTTGTTACATCAAAATAAATGTATAAGACAGCCTAGACTATTGCAAAATGGCTTCTAAAAGTAGTTGGTTGACTTCTGATGCTTGCTTTCTGTAGGTGGGCCCTATGCGCTACTTCCTATAGACTGACCCCACGAATTAAGTTTGAGAGGGTTACTGCTTCAGGCTTACCTTTAGCGAGTTCGTTGCTGAGCATGATGCTGTGTTCGCGCGTTAGGTCACTACTAGCCTTCGGTCAATGAGGACGAATTTCGTGAGCTCGTCTTTGACAATGCGAGTTAGGATTCATCCTTTAGCGAGCTAGGGCCTCCACCTCATTCTGTTGCATGTGTAGCTGACGATCTAGCAAGCTTAGCCCTTTTCTTATTTGGACTGATCTGTCGTTGGGCCTTTGCCAGCTTATTTCATAAAATCGAAAAATGCTTATAACAACTATGTAATCTATGTATGGAAAATACTAAATGTATATTAATTGTTTAATCTAACATTAAATGTGATTTAATAATATTTTAGTATAAATACAAACCTATTAATCCAACATAAAAAAGTATAAATATGTATTTAATTATACATTACATATTATTAAACTAATGGAATAATAAATTAGATATATAAATTTAATCTACTATTAATATATTATACTATCATTACTCATGTGTTTTTTATGTCATTAAAAAATAGTTAAAATTTTTTTACTATTGGTTGAAAATTCTTAATAGCTATTACTTTTTAATGATGTGGCATATTTTATTTACTAATATTATGAACAGTTTTCCATTCATAATATATCAAGTTTGAAGGTTGTTTGGTTCACAAGTAGGTGGAGGTGCAACTTCTTGGGATATAAATAAATGTATATGTTATTTGATTAATAATTGAAAAATTAGAGAAATATGCAGGCTGTTTGGGAAGCTATTTTTTTGTTTTCAAAAACAGTTTTTTTGTTCTATAAAAACAAAAGAATCTGCTTGATAACCTATTTTTAAAAATTATTTTTCAAAAACTGTTTTCTAAAAGTGTAACTGAAAAAACAGTTTTTAGGAAACACCAAATGGTGTTTTCCCTTATTTTTGTATAGAACTGTTTTTAGATTTTTTTAAAAAATAAGAAAAATACTTATTTTCATTAATGACAAAATTGTAAATAATATTAAATATATTTTTTTCATCTTAAAAAATAAAGAAAATACTTATTTTCAAAATTTACATCTAAACAAATTTTTTATTTTTTTATTTTTAAAAAATAATTTTTAAAAATAATTTTTAAAAAATAATAAAATAAAAACACCTAAAAATACTTCTAAACAGTCCCTTTCTCAAAAGTCTTACTTCCCACAAAGTATAGGAAGTTGTTTACCTACTATTCCTTACTTAGATAAGAAGAACTTCTAGCATCAATTTTTAATTACCTTTGTCAACCTTAATAATTTTGAGTATTTTTTGAAAAGTTTATTAAGAAATTTACATTTTGAAGAGTTCAACTTTTCTCATAAACTTATTTCTTTTATGAATCAAACGACCGTTTAAACTCATAAACTAGTCCTATTGTTTAATACTTTAATTTGTGTTGGTTGGATTATTTTTTAACTACTCTTTAATCAATTTGGATAATTTTATTTATTGTTAATATAATAAATCAATTTTACATTATCGTGTATTTATATTATTAAATTTTTTTAAAACTATCTTATTATTAATAAAAATTCTTAGTTGTTATTATTTTTTTAATGATGTGTCATTTTCTTATTTATTAATAGTGTAAAAAGTATTACGATAACAATAAATTAAATTTAGACTCTTTATTTATTTTCTTATTAGTTATAGACAATTAACATAATGTGAAACCAAGATGATAACTCAATCCATTTTAATAGGTTTGGATAGAAATTTTGGAATTATGTACATATTTTGTTAGTAAACTATCATATCAAGAAGATATTAAATTAATATAAAAAATATATTTTAATATTAATTTTAAAAATTTTACATCAATGTCATTAAATTTTATATAAATGTTATTCTTATTTAAAATCTTAATTTTACTTCATTCTAATATATTTATTATTTGATGAGATGAAAACATAAAGTAACTTGAAAGTTTATGAAAAATGTAAAAAATTAAAGAATTATGATATGTGAATTTAATCAATAAAAGAATTAGATTCTTGAGATTTCAAATAAATTACTATCTTTAACCCTTTGTAATAATAATTTTCTAGTGGAATTTAACTTTTTTACTAACTAAAACTTATTGAACATATGTTATGTACTCGATTTTAATAGATAAAATGATAATAATACTAAATTGATGTAAACTTTATGAAATTGATACTAAATTAATATTAAATATCTTTCTGTAATGTCTCACTAATTCTTTAAATTGATATTTTAAATATCAATTTAGTGGTGTATTCTATTTTTTTTATTTTTTTTATTCTTATTTTTTTAGAAAAGATGGGTGTTGGAATTTAGAGTGGGAATTTACCTTTCAGTTCACTCTCACTTTCTCAGCTCATGCTGATCTAGGGTTTGCAAAATTTAATATAAATATCAATTATTGAACATCCGTCATCCTTCCTTGCAGCCTCCACTTCAGTACCATCACTCGGTTTACTCTTCAACGGCAGATATTACCTTCTTTACCAATGGCTGTTACCTTCTCAGATCTACACTCTGAATCGGGTCTCAAATGTCTCAATGAATTTCTCTCTGGAAAAACCTATATTTCTGGGTAATTGCTCTCTGATTGTTTTGTTTTGGAAATAAACAAATCCATTTTTGCTATTTTGCCTTTTTATTTTTTGGATTGATCAGATTTAACCCTTCATGGTTTTGGTTGAATTTTCAGGAATCAGCTGACAAAGGATGATATTAAAGTTTATGCAGCTGTTTTAGAGAAGCCAGGTGGCTCTTTTCCTAATGCTAGCAAGTGGTACGATGTTGTCTCTTCTCATCTTGCTCAAAGGTTTGTTGCTCCATTCCTGTCTTCCAATGGTTTTGATTTATTATCTTATTTTTTTTTCTGTTTATACCTTAAATTGAGGTTCTATTTAATTTTTAATAATTAATTAAAAAAAATTATGAATAGCTTCCCTGGCAAGGCTCATGGTGTAAGATTCAGTGGCAAAGCTGCTCCGGCTGAAGCTGCTCCTGCCAAGGTATGGTTTCTAATAGTTTTTGAAGATACCCATAGTGTTGTTTCTTTGGAGGCAATTTCCTTTGATTAAATATAGGGTGACTTCATGTAATCAAATTTTATGGACCCATTTGGTTAAAACCTTCGATTTTATTTTATTTCACAATTCATTTGAAAGAAGAACTGAGCTTAATTTTTTTACCAAGCACTAAGAGTCACCCAATTACGAATTCTTGCGTTGATGTATCTCTTCTTATATAGTTGCTGAACAGAGTTGTTAGCTAAGATAAGGTAGTACATTGATTGATTGTAGAATAAGAAGCTGATTATGGTTGTTGCACCTTGCTAATTGCTTCAACTAATTAGGTTATTCTGATGATTTGATCACTTGCATCTGTCAGGCTGCTCCGGCTGATGATGATGATGACCTTGATCTCTTTGGTGATGAGACCGAGGAGGAAAAGAAGGCAGCAGAGGAAAGAGAGGCTGCCAAAAAACCCGCCAAGAAGAAAGAGAGTAAGCTTCTTGATTATACTTCTGTTATATAATAAACGAAGAAGCATAAATATGAAGAAAAAGGGTCCTGTATTTACCACTCCGTGCCTTGATCAGTTAGTTTCGTGTCATTGAGGTAGTTCTATGGCGACTATTCATGTTATAATTTTTGTCAACTTGTCTCTTAGATTGCATTGTCCATATTTTCTTCCTCTTTTCTTTTTCTTTCTTTTTTTTATGCTGAATTGAGCCAATTTGTCATGTATTGATGGTTTAATAGGTGGTAAGTCTTCTGTGTTGCTTGATATCAAGCCTTGGGATGATGAGACTGACATGAAGAAGCTGGAAGAGGCTGTCCGTCGCCTTGAGATGCCTGGTCTATTGTGGGGAGCATGTATGTTCATTTTTCATCACTTTATTGTCTTGTACATATATGATGTCATGTGTTTAACTCAAACGAAGGAACTAGTTTTACTTCTTTCGGTTCACTTAGTCTTACTGAACTGGATGCAGAATAACTTGTGGGTCAAACACCTTGTGTCTAGTTAAGTAAGACTTTGTGAATAAAAATGAACGGTTGAGTCTAAAATTGTTGTTAATGAAAGATTATGTTTACCTCATGCATTGTTGGGATTTGTTTTTACAGCAAAACTGGTACCAGTTGGTTACGGGATCAAGAAGCTGCAGATCATGCTGACCATTGTTGATGACCTTGTATCAGTGGACGACCTTATTGAGGAACATCTTACAGCTGAGCCATGCAACGAGCATGTCCAGAGTTGTGACATTGTTGCCTTCAACAAGATCTAAGTTTCCCTGTTGCAGCAGCCATTTTCAAGCGGCTGATTAGTCTGTTATTCATTGTTGGTACCCTCCCCCATGTTTTCTTTTTCTCTTTTACGTTTGGTCTTTGTGCTTTAATGGTGATTATGCTACCAGAATGCTCTTAGTAAATGAAATACTTCTAATGTGTTGTTTACATCGATATGTGACATATTTATCAAATACTCGTATCAAATTTGGAGTTGTGAGCAGGGCTTAGTCACCTTGGGAAAAATATTAGTTGCATTTGAACTTGCGCACAAACTGTGGTTCAGATTTGACGTGTGCTGTTGAATGGCAATATTTGGGACAAAATGATTGAAAATTTTTAAGAAGGTAAAACAAAGAAATACAACCTTATTAATAAGAAAAGGAGTGGAGAGGGTGAATTGATAAGAGATGGATATAGACTTTTTTTTTTTAATTAAAATGGTAGATTTTGATAAAAAAAAATTGTAGATCATAGAATAAAATTTGTGTTTTTATTTCTCAAAGATTGACTGGAGACAGAGAATTCAGCTTCATTTCGTGAGGTTCGTAAGGCTGGCTTAAGAGGAGGAATCTTGGACGCCTTTATTGTGTGTTTGGGCCTGCAACTTTGTCTTCACAAAATTTCCGGGTTAGTTTATTGTTTTAATTTAGATGACAAATAGTTAAATTTTGGAAGTCTTTATTACTGATAAATATTCGGATGAGTTACAAAGATGAACGTATTTGAAAAAAAAAAAAATTTTATGAGGAGCTTGATTTTTCGAAGACTAAGTATTTTTATTGTTAGGTTATTATTTTTTTAAATTATAAAATGAATAACTTTAATAATAAATATAAATTTCAATAAAAGAAAGACAGTAAGTCAAAACATCTTCGGCTGTAATTCATCAAACTAAATAAATACACCGGCTCAAAATGCACCGGGATCCAAAACTGCCAGAACACTTTGCGTGTCTACTATGGTTGCTGACGGAGGTCATACGACATCACACTCTTGTCGCTTTACTCCCATAAAAATCAGCTGATGAGCATTTTAAGCCGGGAGAAAGAGCACATAGAGTCAAAGACTGACTTAATTATACGATCTCACCATCGTTGCCTTACAGACTAGTTAGTAGCAAGTGATCAGCAGATTCAGCACGGGCGGGCGCGCGCGCACACACACACACATATATATATATATATATATAGATGGCTCCTTCCACGCACAAAAGATATTATATTTTAAGTTGAAATTGTTTGATATAGAATTATATTATTTTCTGTAGAAACATATAATTGGTTAAAGAATATACTACTTTTGATTTAACTTGTGAAAATAGAAAGGAAATAAATTTAAATAAGGAGAAATAAGAGTAATAATAACTATTATTTTTTTAATTTAATCAAGGAATGAAGTCATATTATTTATGATTTTTTTTCTTGTTATTTGATTGCATGGTGGTTAATACCGAATAATGGTGATTAACGATGGTAAGTGGTGGTAGACAATGGTCAATAACAGTAGGTAATGACGATTAGTGGTCAAAGGTGATATGTGGTGGTAGATGATGGTAAACATTGGTAAGTGATAGTGGATGGTGGTTAATAATATTAATAGATACTGATGAATGATAGTCAACGGTATTAGTGGTAGTGAATAGTAGTCAACGATGAAAGGTAATACGTGATGGTCAATGACTATAGGTAGTAATAGGTGGAGGTCAATATTAGTAGTGATATTGGACAGTAGTCAATAACTAAAGGTGGTAGTAGATAGTGGTTAATAATGATAGTGGTGATGGAGTTGTGGTCAATGACAGAAGGTGGTGGTCGTTGACGGTAATCCACAGTGGAATGTGATGGTAGGCTGATGGTTGCCAAATCCATCAGAATTAATTTACTGAACTTCTTATATGGTGTTGGTGAGTCTAGGTCAAATTTTAGAGATTGATTGATTGATTAATTTATGTGGTCTTAATTTATCAAACACAATAGAATTAAATGAAAGAGGGGTTTTGTATCTAAATTCAAAATATTAAAAATATAATTTAAATTATAAAAAGACTTTTATTAGGAAAACTTCAATTCAAAAGAGATTCATATATTTAATTCACAAAGTGATAATTGGCACTTAAATATTATTTCCTTTTCCATTATTTAGTCAAGAATTACCTAGATGCTAGAATAATCTCTAGTTTTCTTATCAATTTCATCAATTCAAGCCCAACATTCAAATTAAATTATTATTATTAATTAATCCAGTATTAAGCAATTTTAATCAGATTTATAATAGCATTACAAATAGGAAAAGACTAAGACTAGATAACAATTTTACACTAGCGCAAATAATTTAATCCATCTTATGTTTCCTTTAGGTATTGAAAGAAAACTAGGATCATAATCATTAATACCTAATCACTTCATATACTGAATTCTCATAACAATTATGGATTATGAAGTTTAGTTAGCAATAATTACAACAGACAATTAACTAATGGACCCTATTAGAAAATCATCCTATGCAATCGTAAATCAATAAAAACAAAAAAAATAATAGATAATCAAATTAAGAATAACTCAACCAAACAAATGTAGTCTCACAATCATAATGAAATGAAATAGAATTTCACTGAAAAGCGAATTTAGCTGCTTAATGCAAATAAAATAAAAACAAAACTCGAAGAAAAAGAGAAGATTTGAGAGAGATTATGTATTCTTCTGCCCTAGAGGAACTCTTATTTATATACAAGGAAGAAAGGATTAACCCTTCATGATTCTAGAGTAATCCTAATTCAGTTAGGTTTCTAATTGCTATAGGTTTCTTTTTTGGCTTTGACTACTAATTTTAGTTGGACAAGGGAAAAATTAGACTTTGGTTTCTTTTAGAAATTTATAACCCTACTCATTAGCATTCCAATGGACAAGGCCTTACTCAAAATAGAAGTTTCCAACTCAAGTTATGGGTAAAACTGGTTCAAAGTAGTCCAACCAATATTAGATTTCATAACTTAACTTCACAAACTATATTCTCATTCAAAATGATGTAGTTTCAATTTGAGCCTTTCATGAAAGTTGCAAATATGAATCTTAGCTTTCTAATAGGTTTAGGTTTGCACTGATTAAAGGTCCATGAAAATACCATGACTAATTTGTGTTGGGTTTGCTTGGTGCATCACATGCCATTGGAGGCCAAAAATTTCAAAACTTTTTCAAAAGGGCCGAACAAACCCACTTCGGATCCCATTGGTTTAAGGTTTCAATGCATCAAATACATAAAATTAGAGTAAGAAAGAGCTAAACCAACCTTTGATTCCAGTTCAAATGCAGCAGAAGTGGAAAAAAGAAGCTTGTCACCGAGCAGTCCAAATGCCCTGCCTCTATCGGTGATCCACGTCGAAAAACTCTCACAAATGGCCTCAAGAACTCCACACCAAGTGCTAGCTTGCGTTGGAGCTTGAAATCAGATCGAATTGCCAGCTCTCCTTCTTCCATTTTTGGTCTCAATGAAAACCATCTTCGGTCTCACCGAAGAAGTCATTCCCATAGCCATAACAATTGTAGCTGAAAATGAAAAGGAGAGGGAGAAGGGCTGAAACGGTGTTGTTTTGGTCAGCCCATAAATGGCCAAAACGACGTCGTATTGGGCTATAGGAAAATAATTTTTCATTTTACAAAACAGCCTCTGTAGTTTCACTAAACTACATTTCAGTCCTGTAATTTCAATAAATTACATTTTGATCCCTGAAAACTATTTTCAGTTCTAACGATTTCTGCTTTTTTGCAGTTTGGTCTCTGGATATCTTATTTATCCACACTTTGGCCATATCATTTCCTGTTATGCATGTGACCTAGCAGGCCCCCGAAATGTTGGTAAAAGTCCAAAAATGTCCTTCAAACCATTTGAAGGCATACAAAATTAATCCAATTAATTTTGATTAATTTTTCCAAATTAATCACTTGGACTTTAAGATATAAACGAACTCTAGCAAGTCATTATAGCTACCCAATTTTTGGTGGGATCAATAATGATGAAAAGCCTGTTTGTAGCTGATCTCAATACATGATACAATCCCTTCATTACCTATATTCGGATTAGTTAAAGGTATGAATGATAGTCAACCTTTATAACTAATCATAGTTTCTCAACATTGCGAATTATTTAAGTCAAACAAATTTGAGCACTTAAATCCCATTTGAGTCTCGATTCTACCTTACACAAGGATTTTTGAGTCAAATCAATTCATTGAGTGGTCGTCGGATATTAACTCCAAAGAGTGGTAATGAATTCTATCTTGATTAGGCAATGCCTAACTACATTTCCAGAAATGCTCAACACAAGCCTTTATAGTTCCTCGTGGCTGGAGTCACGTTTGACTTGGTCAAAGCATAACCTTCTATGTAAAAGACATCCCATAATCTCAAATTAAAGGATCAGTCATGCAATCACCACTGGAGATTAACTATCGATGCAGCTCCATACAGTATCTCCAAATGGGTCAGACAAGATCACGATTGTCAGTTACGTTTCTCCAAACTAATTGAGTGGTGTCCACATATGTATTCAGATGCAACTCACTTACATCTCAGCCTGTGGGGTCGGCTGCTCATTAAATGAGAAATATCACATCGTCTAGTCTCAACAGATCTTGATAATGCCCAGTTATCAGATCTCGACTAGTGTCATTTTGATGCAGAAGTTAACCATTAATAATCACCTTCATAATCTCATAACTTTTTATAGGGTTGATTAAATGGACTTCTCACCATGGACTTCATCTTAAGTATGCAATGAATAGTGAATACAATATAAGATAAATATACAACCTTTAATATCCAAATTAATACAGAATGTACAATCAATAGATACAATAAAGCTCAATCAAATTGGCTCTAGGGTACCTATCTCAGACTAACAGTTTGGGCTTTAACTGGGTCAGTATTCTACTTCAAATTTGGGCTAATTTCATATTATCAAACATATGAACTAGGCTTAAAACTCTTCATAACAATTGTAGGATTTTTTTTAGATTTCTATTGATATAAGAATCATCTCAAATAGAGATCTAGAACACTAGATACAACAAAAAGTATGAAATAGTGTCAAATCACCTATCTTAATCTAAATTAATCATTTCATAGTTCCAATCTGATCACATCATAAAACAAAACATAAGTAACTCTATTTATCATATAAACTTGACAAAAAATTGAATTTAGAGGAAATAGAATATATAAATATTATACTTATTAAATTTTCCCATCTTAGCTGTTGTAAGCCCTTCGAGCAAAACACAAAATTTGACTTAAAAATAAAACTTAAACTAGAGGGGCGAGGTTCAAAAGATGCTGCAGCTACAGTTTTGAATGCAGAAGAAAGAGGCAAGTGAGTAACTTTACCAAAAGCTGAAATAAAGCCAGGAAAGGACTAGATGAATGACATTTGATCATTAAGATTTGATCCAATGCCTAAGATGTTATAAATCTAGAGAAATTGGTGACAATCTCCTAATTGGCGTAGAGCGGGTATTACATGTTGAATATATAGTATAGAAAACACTCGTTATACCAATAATTGATAGTGCTAGTATGGAACTAGCTTATCTATGCTACTCTTACACTAGGAAGAGTTTCTAAGACATATAGACTAATTAGATTGAATTAGTTAGTTTATCGATTACTTGTGAGATATGTCTATTAACTACTTTACTTGCTAATGATAGGTTAATCCGAAGGTAATAAGTGATTGAATGAGTGTGTGGTAGTATGAATTCCTTCCTTACAGAGCTAGGGATTCCTGGAAGATCTGTTATATGGCATAGAATGGTAGGCTTTTTGGAGTGCTTTTAGCAAGTACATTTATTGATGGAAGGGTGTTTAATAATGTTAAGATTGCAAAGCCATGAGCAAGAAAACATCTAAAATTCTCAGGAGTCATAGCACATCATGAACTAACACACTTAACAAACTCAAAACTCAAAATTAGTTGGTACAACAGTTTCATTCAAAAGAAAGTAAATCAAGTTGGTAGACCCTCACAGAATAAGCTTTCTAACTCTCTTAGTGTTTAGGGTAAGTGTTTCATTCAAATTCAAAAGGACTTCCAGAGTTATAATGGGGTTTTCAGGTCCCACAATTAGAGTTAAAATTCAACAAGTGGATCTTTCCCTTTTTCCTTTAGAGGAATGTGTATACTCTTTTTTAAATTGAAAATGAATTGTTTTTTGAAATTATTGCAAGAGTGTGATTAAAATGTGTAGCAGAAATTAATCATAATTCGATTGCAGAATTGTTAATGTTGTATGATAGAATCAATGCAGTAAAATAGTATTGTGAAATGTAAAATATAGAAATAACACATTAGCAGTAAAATTGAGAAAGGCAGTAAAGAAAAGATTAAGAGAGCCATAATTTTTAAAGTGGTTCAACTTAAATTGAAATCGCAATTCAAATGTACTCCATTGACAATCATTTCTTAACCGAAAGGTCAGTTTTATTGAAAAATCATCAGGATTACTAGGCTCCTGAATTACCAGTACAATATACAACATATAACACAAGAATTACAGGGATCTTGACAATCTAGAAGAATTTCTAACAGGATTTTCCACACCTAATCTAACATACAAGAAATTAACAGGCTTTTGCTAACCTATACAAGATTTCTAAATCTTCAGAAATCTCAAAAGAAAAATGAGATTAAAGTAGAAAACACAATACCAATTGTTTACAGTTGTTTGAGATGAATTTCTTAAACTAGCTAAGGTGAATCTACAATGATCTTGATTCAAATCTTTTTTGAATTGAGAAAAGATGTCAAGAAGATGAAAATCTTGTAGAGAGCAATTTCTTAGAGAATTTCGCACTTGAGGAAGATAGAATACTATGCAATTTGTTAAAAATTTGAAGGCATTTAGGATTTTTATACCTGCTGTAATCGACTTTACCAAAATAACTAACTTTCAGTTCATGAATTGATTCTTGAATCGATTTAGAGTGGTTACAACTATTTTTTTAATTAATGAATTGATTCAGATCAAAATCCTAACTTTCAGTAAAAATCCTTTTTGAAAACTTTTGTTTATGAATCAATTGGAGAATCAATTTGAAGAGTGAAAAATTATTTTACAAATATTTGATTTTAAAACTTTCTTCAAGTGCTCAAATTTTTTTCTTCTTCTTCATTATTTTAAAAAAAATATTGTTTAAATCCAGATTGCATTAGGCTTCATTTACAAAAGATCTAAAAATAAGATAAAGTCTAAACATAAATTTGATCTTTTGAATCTTGAACTTTGATCCTGCAAAAATAGATAAAAACAAAAATTGAAAATAGCTGTTAGATGATAATATTGAGATATAGTTTGTCAACATCAAAACAAAGTGTATAGCCACTAGGGTAACAAGGGTCAAGAAAACAAGTAGGGCATGATGAGAGTATAAAATCAAAGAAACTATTAGAGCATTGAAACATAAATTCAGATAAACAAAATAATGAAGATCTAGAGTCTATCATTACAATTTTCAAGCACTTATCAACTCCTCTATATTTTATATTTTCTTTTTTTTTTGTATCATCCCAGTATCCATTTTTTTAATTGTTTCCAACCATTATAATGATCACATTTGCCTTTTCACCATATGATCAACATACTTCACACTTGTTCAAGAACTCATCTCATTAATGATTCAAATGCTATACTAATTCCTAAGGTTAGGAAAAGATATTAATGGCTTGTTAATGGGTTACACAAGAATAAGAAATTAATTGTGCTCAAAGGGGCTCATAAATGGTGAATTACAAGGTTGGCTATTTGGGTTAAATTGGTTCATTAAAAAATAGCCTTAATCATATTTATGTGTGCATGTGTCAATTATAATATCAAAAAGACTCAAGGCAATTTCTAGAGGAATAAATCCATGGAAGAGTATCACACATAAAAAGAAGAAACTAATATGAATT
Organism: Saraca asoca; assembly: GCA_026873985.1. Classification (NCBI taxonomy): domain Eukaryota; kingdom Viridiplantae; phylum Streptophyta; class Magnoliopsida; order Fabales; family Fabaceae; genus Saraca; species Saraca asoca. The sequence goes on along the minus strand of JANHAO010000457.1, from coordinate 26,124 downwards.
TTCAATCTATAAGCTTAAAAACTCACAAGTTAAAAAGTCTATCAAATTCAATCTACTAACATTCCAAAATCCATTACTATACTAATCAATTACAAAATGAAAGTCAATTTGTTCAATCATGCTATGAAACCTTCAAATACTATTGATTCCTTATCATTGTATATACAAACTTACCATCATTGAAAAGCTCCTACATGAACAAGGATTTTTTTTTTTAAATGCAAACAATTAAAAAATCATAAATATTGAAATTTAAAAAACATTGAAGATTAAATCTTAAATCCTCCCCCATACTTAAATTTTTCATTATCCCAAATGTAAGGTACAAAATTATTAGCATGTCATTGATATGTAAAATAAAAGAGATAAGGTAAAAGAGCAAATCTGATGGTGGCTTGTTAGCTTGTCATGACCTAAATTTCCTGGTCATGACTGGCATGAATATCAATTTTCCAATTGACAAACACTAGCCTTTGATTTGTTTTTGTTATTAGTTACTCCTATACTTGCTTCATTTTATCTTCACCCATATTACTCGAGTTTATTTACTGAGTGAAGAATATAGAAACTATCATAATAAAAGATACTCTGATAAATATATACAAGCTTACATAATGTACAAGGACATTGCCCATTGAGGCTCATGTCCCCTTAGGAGCAGTGTTTATGGTTTTGCAACACTACCCAAGACTTACATACATACCACTAGCCATCTTTTCGAATCATTCTTCTATAACACCCCATTTGTTCTTTGAAGGACAAGGCAAAACAAAGTTAGTTTAACCTATAACTTATAAAGTCAACAGTAAAGGTTAGACTAACTAGGACCTTAAAGATTCTATGGCCATACTATTTACATTTTTCAAAAGATTAACAAAAAAGTATAGATGATTGATTCCTCAAGGATTGAACCATCTTAAGGCCATCATTAACAAAGTGTTTGGGGGTTGTGGGGAATGATCTCCACCTTGTGTAAGACTTTGCAACCAACTAGGTTTAGAATTACTATATAATGAATCTTAATTTCATACATTCCTAATGGACTATGTATTGTGGTGGAAAATGTATCAGCAATAATCCCTATTAGGTCATTAGTCATGTTACTTATCTAGAGTAGGATTTGCAATTAAGTCTTGAGTGTTTGAAAAACATTCCATAGAAGAATGAGTTTGGAGTTCAATGAGATAAAATGTACCTAACTCATGAATTAGCAAACAACAAAGTGCATATAAGCATACATATATATACCATAAGCTAACCGCCATTCCTCACCCATATTCATGAGCAATTATTAAATTCAACTTCACCTCTGAGGGAAATCATAATGTAAATATTTTCTGGGCATCATGTGCCAAGTCAATACTTTTATGGCCATATGTCACTATCTTGCACAATGCATATTCATTCTTATGATATTACATTTCAACATACCATATAGTAGGAAAACAAGTCAAGTAATACATAACAATAAATATAAATCTCCTTGTTATGCCAGTTTAATCTTATCCTACACAATCCCAGCCTTATCCCTCTAATCCAGCCTTATTTGACTCATTAGATTAGAACGCATAGATCCAAGATCCGGTTCATATATCCCATCACATCTTATAATCACATTTCATTCTCATCTATTGCCATCCCATGCCTTATGGGAAATTCAAACATTTCAAAATTATCATGATATTTTTCATTCATATTATGTAATTCCCACATATCACATATCATCATTTTATAATCATCAATCACACTTTATCAACAAAATCACCATTCATCTCACAACACATGAGAAAATTCTCCAATCATATACAATACCATCATTTCAATAACTCAATCACACATTTGTATTTAATCTCAAATTCAATCATATAGATCATGATTTCCAATTCCTTTATAGTTGCATATTTCTAATCTCACTATTATGATAATTATCAATGTTGCTATCTTAGGAATACTTGTAATATATTCATTTGTAATGGTTTATGTGTTACTTATAAGAATATAATAATTATATTCTTTGATGTTTGATTACAAGTTACTTCCTTAGGATTTTTTAATTGTCATACTTGAATTAGTTAGACTAAGAGGTAAACTTTAAGTTGGAAGTTAGAGAGAAGAGAAGTTGAGCTAAAAAAAATGTAGGAAGTTCTAAAAGTATGATTAGTATCATGAGCATGATCATGAACAGAGCACAACTTGAGTAGGATCACAATTGGATTTATGGAGCTCAAATTCAGAGGACTCAATTTGACTCACGGAAAATTAGTTTAAAATACGGGTCTACTTGGTAAAATATGACACTTTTAGGGAAATATAATTTCATATGTGATTGGGATCATGATCAGAATCAAGGAAGCAAAATTATAAAGGGTTGATTCAAATTGTAAAATAAACAACTAGAACTTTTATTCTAATCGTAAGACCAAAATTCTGAGTTTTTGCGAGCATGATTGAAAGTTTAGTTCAAAAAGCTACAATTTGAATCGCATAAGCAGATATTATAGGAAATAGTGGAAAAATAGGGGAAGACATGTCATGACCTAAACTCCTGGTCATGATCGATGTAAATATCAATTCCCGATTGATAAACACCAGCCTTTAATTGATCTATATTATTCATTTCTACTCATACTTTATTTAATATTTCTTACTCTCGTATACTTAAACTTAAATGGTTAATAGGGCAAACTTATGGATAAAGAGAGAAACATTAATATATTAACATAATTTTATAAAGTATAGAGGCAATGCCCAAACATGGTGCAAGCCAATTTAAACATTTATTTAACAAGCTTTCAATAAGTACTTAATAGACATACTCTTCTAAAGATTCTCTATTGTGGTGGTATTTACATCAGCAGTGACTTCCATGAAGTTAACACCTATCGTTACTTTTCAGAGATGGGTTAACTGCAATTTCTTGAGAATCTAAAAAATAATCTAAAGAAGAATAAGTCTGAGGCTCAGTGAGATAAATCTGTATCTAACTTATGAATTCATCAACATTTCACCAAATACATAGACATCATATCTTTAGAAGGCATAACTCATACCAAAATTATCGAACACATCAAAAAGACCCAAGGGATCAACCTCTAAGTAATATCACAATACATTTTGAATTATCACATTATAAAGAACTATGATTTTCTTATGGTCTTAGGTTATTCTCATCAATCATTATGTGTTCAGATCATAACATTATATCATTTTCTAGCATTACATAGGACTTAGTTTCCACATGAGTTTATATCACATTATTTTATCACATAAAATCTTCTTTTGAAATTTCTTAGAATAACAATTATAGATCATACTATTCATATAGCTTCAAGCTATCAATAACCATGTCACATAATGATGTCATATTTTATTACATTCCAATGTATTCAAAATAACAATTCTAATAAATAACATAATAAAGAAATGCAATGTAAATCTCCTTGTTACTCTAGTTCAGTCATAACCCACACAAACCTAGCCTTTTCCCTCCAGCACCCGCCGTATGCCCCTCCGCCATTTGGAATGTGTAGATCCAGGATCTAGTTCATTATTTCCCACCATATCCCATCATTCTCATATCAACCCTTAAAGAGCTTTTAGATATTCAATCATTCCATTCTTATAATGGATATCTCATCAATTTCATATTAAAATATTTCATCCTTATTCATAACATTGTGTATCATTTCATGTCATGCATGAGCTTTTCACCATATAATCACTTCTAGTATTTGTAATTCTAATAGTAATCATATCATCACATCATCACATACTTTTCAATATCTCATACACATCATCAAACTTTATACCACAATACCATTCATAGTAATTGTATTTCTAGAATCACAATCATTCATCACTTGCCATCCCATATTTCATGGAGAATTTTCAAGTAGCTCAATAGCATTATTTTCATCACATTATCACAAATAGACCATCATTTCATTATTGTCTCACTCACACAATCTCTATCACACTATTTTTATAACTATCTATATTGCTTCCATATCATTTGTGTAAGAACAATTACTAGGTTAATTAGTATTAACTTGGAAATCACTCATTCAAGACTTCTCATATGCTTTATTCAACTTAATTATATCTCATGTAAGTTTAAACTCAAAGAAATAAAATAGTTTTAAACGGAAAGAAATTTGAATTGAAAATAGTGGAAAAATCTTGGAGGTATGATCAGAATCGGGAGTAGAATCGGGTTTGAATTTCAAGTAGAATCGTGATCAAAATTGCTAAAGAAATTCAAGTAGAATCAAAGAAATCGAGTTGAAAATGTGAGTTTGCTCGCCCAATTTTGAAAACTTTCAGGAAGTCCAAATTTAAACATGATTCAAATTATGATCAAAATTGAAAAACAGAGTAGGAAATATTGATTCAAATAGTACAAATTTAGTTCAAAATTCAAGTTGAATCATAAAAGCAAAAGTGCTGGGTTTTCATGAGCATGGTTGTGGGTTTAATTCAAAAAGCTACGATTCAACTTACATAAGCGGATTTTGCATGAAAACAATAGAAAAACAGGGGAAGCAACTTTATATTCAACCTTCTACTAAAAATCTTTATTTTAACATGTTTTGAAAGTTTGAATAAGCTTATTACTTAGCTATTTTCATAGCAAACCAAACAACACCTCAATAGATCCATTCAACCTTAAATTTAGTTACATAATCACCATAACTTATCTTATCCATTTGTATAAACTAATTAACAAATCACAAGCAAGAACACATCATAATTTACAAGAAATGTAAGAATTACTCACTTTAGTAGTTGGAAATAAACAAATCAAATAGATTTCACAAAGATCTTCAATATTCTTCATGAACACAAAAGAAGACCTTATTAGCTTTCAGATTTTCCAAGGATTTTTCTTCTTTAACTAATCATATATGATCAGATTATGATTCCATTTAACAGAAATAAGCTATATCTAATAGATTTAAACTTTAAAACATCATAAAAGTTAGATTGATTCATGAGTTAAATAGTGAAATGAATAGTATTAGTAGATTTCAAAAATTCATAACTCAACTTTACAAGATTTTGATGTCAAATTGATGAGGAAGAAGAGAGGAATCAATTATAAAAATATAAGAAATTTATAGGGAATGATGAAAGATTACTTGAAGAGAGAAAAAGAGCTTGTATAGAGAGAAGCTTTAAGTTTCGAGAAAAAGCCAATGGGCTGCATGTTTTGCAATTGGAAATGGCTTAATAGAAAAAGAAAATTTAAGTCAACTTTATTTGACTTTTTCCTTAACAAATTTTATAATTTTTCTTATCTTGTGACTTTGGCAATTTCTTCACTTAAAGTCCAAAATTAACCTACTCACCGGTCGCCGTGGTTATGAAGTTTTAACACAAATTAATTAAATTAATTATCTTTGTAATGCCTATAAGTTTACATTTGCGGGGCACTCATAACCCTAGTTTCAATCTTTCTAAAGTTTTTCCAAATATTAAATTCTGGAAACATAATTTTTGCTCTATGAGCATCCGAGTTGAGAACCTCCACTTTTTGAAGATTCCTATTATTCATAAAATCATTTTTCATTGTGTCAGAACACTTTGCATCCCAAAATTACAATTTCAAATTCTCAAACTTTTCAAAGTTACCTTTTTTAGATTTTTAGAAAAGCCATTTTGCTATCAAAATTCATTTTAGAAAATTTGGGATGTTACTTTTCCCCCTTAAAATGAATTCGTCCTTGAATTTTGAATAATGATTGTAGGTTTAACAAATAAGTCATCTACCATAGATAACATTATACATCTATTCATTGTACTCGTTCCTTGATGGATAATAAAAAATGTTTCTCTCATATATCAATTGTAATTGCCACATGGTTTCTTGTTCATCACATTGGCTCCTCATCACTTAGACAATGAAAATATTCCTGATCATAATTTTCAAACTTGTCATTCGAGGATGGCTATGGTTACTCCCTATATATTAGCTTATTTTTTAGCTTTATTTCTTTTCCTACAATATGAGACTTATCCAAAACCTATTTCATCTATATAAAAGCTTGGAATATCAAATAGATTCCTTGCATCTTAGTTGATAAGTCAACATCAAATACTAATTCTTTTCTTATTCAAACACAACTTCATTAATCTTAAACCACCTTTATTTGATCATATACTGGTCATACCTTCCCACTAGTACTTAACTTACTACCAAATCTAGTTCTAATAACTTTATTTTCCTGACTTAAACCAATTTATCAGAGATCTACTTGTTCTTTCATCAAACATCTCGATCAATACCATTTTAATACTGGATTGGTAACTTGTAATTATAGACAAAACTAGTAACAATAACAACTTTAATCAGTAACAATTCTTTGTAACTTATATATATCATAACTCATCAAATAATAGGGTAGGAATGTTTATAGTTAGGATAACTCAATTTACTAGTTTAGGGAGCTACTTTAATTTCTGAGTTCAATCATATTTCCTCTAAATCATGGCCCATAAGCTCAATGAAAACTATTAATTTAACCTTCCTATCATTATGCCATAAGACAAAATAGACTATATCATAGATTTCCAACTAATGAATCATATAAATGAACAAGAAGGGAATTTTTTCTACTCGCTTATCTTCTTTATCTAAAATCTATAAGACACAACTAATTCAATCCTACTTCTAGCTAAAACATTCACTTGACTTCAAAATTCCACACTTATAGATTTCAATTATATTTATCTCCCTTTATAAAACACCATTTCGATACATTCTATCACCATCTTCCACTCAACATATCTTTATCGTAATGTTGATCATGTTCGTTCTCACTTTCAGAGTATACCATAATATCATTAATAAATCTTAAGAAAAATAAATTATTTATTCATAAAATTGACATGTAGCCATTTTCTAGAAATCATTCTATCTGTCTTCAATCGTTGATTTAACATTTAAACCATGTGCATAAGCCATTCTTAGCTAATCATCATGCCTTTTTCTTACTTTCAGTCCTAAATCTCTATTTTTTCTCTTATTATCACATTTAGTCATTTTGACCTTTGACCAATTATAGCATCTCCTATTCACACTTAACACTGTATGCATCCTATCTGCCAAATTCAATGTTTTCAAAGGTCATGACCCATCAAGTTCATCAAGAGCATTTCAATCATAATACCATTCCAATAAAAACATTCTTCTAATTTCAATCGCTTATGTTATAAAAAAAATATCACTCATAAAGAAAATGAGCTTTTTAATTAGCTACTCTAACATTTACCCATTTCTTAACTTTCAAACCATTTACCATATATATATATTCCTTTGACAATTCTTTCTACAAATTTTTAGCTAATGATATTTCAATCTTTTAGTCCATTTTTGAGAAATATCTCACCTTTTGTAACTAGCTAAACAAATCATTGATATGAAGGAAGGGATATTTATTCTTAATAGCCAGACAATAATTAATACACCACTATATTATTTTGTTTTCTTTTTAATAAAGAGTACGATCACTCCCCACATTGATTTACTTAGGTGATTAAAGCCTTTATCAACTAACTTCTATAACTACATTTTAAAATTTTTCAATTCTATTGATACCATACAGAAAGAAGGAATGGAAATAAATTCAGCATCAAATACAAGATCAATTTCTATTTTTCAATTCAATAGCAATCTGGATAATTTGTCATGGCACTCGTTAAAAATTCTCATACTACCAGAACCTCACTTTGATTTGGGATAGATTACTCTAGGTCTTTCATCATGGCTAGATAAATGATGCATCCTTTATTTAACAACTTACAAGCTTATATGCTTGAATTTTAACTATTGACGTCAATTACTCATTCTTTTTGAGAGACTATAGGAGGAAATTCATTCTCATGAAATATAGTTATCGTATTAAACTATTTATGCATACACGATGCTAGGAAATCCAACCCATCCTAAGGTTACATCATATTCGATCATATCTATGATGACTAGATTGGCATATAACTAATTATCTCTCATTATCATAGCATAATTTTCTATACAAGTAGTCAACTAGAACTATCTGGCCAATTAAAGTCACTACTATCTTAGGAACTATTCAACTGTAAGATGGTTAAAGGATCATCTGTTGAAACTCATGTGCTAAAGATGATTAAGGTAATAGAGAGATTGGCTCAACTCGATTATGCAATTAGTGATGATCATGTAGTAAACATCATATCACATTCCCATAAGCCATATAGGTAGTTTGTCATGAATTTCTTCATGAATAAGATTGAGGTCCCTTACAGAGTCGCTTAACATGCTTAAAATTGTTGAAACAACTTTTAAGAAGGAACAACCTGTACTGATGGGTAACACCTTTTCTATGCTCAAGAAGGGAAAAAAAGAAGAAACCTAGGAAGAGCTCTAAGGATAATACTAGAGTTGAAAAACCTAAAAGAGGTTTATAGAAGAAGAGAAAAAGTGTTCATAAAAACATTTGCTACCATTATGGAATGGAAGGCCATTGAAAGTGAATCTGTAGAGCTTATCTCAAGACCATGAAGTAGAAAAAGCTTATACTTCAGGTATTTTTGTAATTAAGGTAAAGTTGTCTTATTGTTTTGTTAATTCTTAGGTATTAAATACCTTTTATGGCTTATAGATTTATAACAATATGCTGAGACTAAGAAGCAATAAAAGGCTATAGAAATGTGAAGTGGACTTGGATGTGGGGAATGAAGCAAAAGTTGTTGTTATTAGCATAGGAACTTATCTTTTAGAATTAATAATTTTTATTATGTCCTTACAATTTCTAAGAATATTATTTTTGTTTCTTATTTGGACCAAACGGGGATTTGTTTTTCCCTTTAAGAATAAAAGTTATTTTTCTTCATATGGTAATATGTTTTATGGTAGTGGCAAACTCATTAGCAGATAATATGTTCTAGAACTAAGAGAAGAAATCTTGATAATCACAAACAAGAAAGCAAAGATTAATGAATCCATAAAATCATCCTATCTTTAGTATTGTAGATTTGGTCATATTAATGAAATTAGAATCACAAAGTTACATAAAGATGAATATTTAGATCCATTTGATTATAAATCATATGAAACCTTTGAATTATATCTCATTAAAAAAATGACTAAGAAGGCCTTTATTGGAAAGGGTGAATGTGCCAAAGAATTTCCAGAGATGATATATAATGATGTATGTGGTCCAATGACTAGTCTAGCTAGTGGAGGATTTTCCTATTTCATCACCTTTACCAATAATTACTCTAGGTATTGGTATATGTGTTTAATGAAATACAAGTCTGAAGCCTTTGAAAAGTTCAAATAATTCTAACCTGAAGTAAAGAAACAAATTGGAAAAAGTATCAAGACACTTAGATCAAATCAAGGTGGAGAATACTTAAGCCAAAAATTTATGGATTACTTAAAATAATTTGAGATTCTTTCATAGTGGACTTCACCTGCAACATCACAAATGAATGTTGTTTTAGATACTAGAAACCATACCTTGCTTGACATGGTATGCTCTATGATGAGCTTTGAAACTTTACTTATCTCTTTCTGGGGTTATAGTTTAGAAATTGCTACATATATCCTTAATTATGGCCCTTCAAAATCTGTTGATAAGACACCATATGAGCTATGGTTTGGGAAGAAACCAAGTCTTTCACAAGTGAAGATTTAGGATGTTATGCATATGTAAAGCAGATCACTTCAGACAAGTTAGGATCTAAGAGTGATAAACATTTATTTATGGGACACCTTAATGAAATAAAAGGTTACTACTTTTACTATCCTATTGAGCAAAAGGTGTTTGTCCTAACAAACATTGCCTTCTTAAAAAAGGACAACCTTAGTTTGTGTGTCACTCATGAAGCCCATTTTTACTTGTGCTCTAAACTCCTTTATTTAAGGAGGAGAGAAGTCAAATCAAAATAAGAGTTTTTTTAGCCCTAACACATATGTTATGCACCAACTCTTTATGATCTCACTTATTTCCTTTTAGCATTTAAACACTTAATCCTACCCTAGTGAATTGTGATTCCTTGAAAAACTAACACCTTTTAAGTTGAGTGATTGACTTTCTTACTCTATCGATTGTTAGAACTTGATGGAGGTTTTGAATCAAACTAGTTCATATGGATCATCATTAGTATTGGAGATCAAATTCAAAGGATTTATCCAAATATAATCTGAAGCATTTAATCATGCGGCTTGTTTGTGGAAATACTTAGAGATTAAATTCAAATTTAAAGATTGATAATTTTGAGAACAGCTCTTAAGAAGGTATAATTTGAGTTACTACCTTAAGGTTTGTTTAACTTATACCTTGTTTTATGAATTAATTAGAAACAACATGATCTAGGTTTGGGAAAAATTTTAAATTTTCATTACACATACTTTATGCATATGATCAACATATTTGATATGTTTAGATTTGATTTTCCTAATAATAATAACTTTGGGCAACTTGGTTTCCATAACTCAAGTTGGATGATTTCACTAGCTAGGGTTATATGAGCTGGAGTATGGGCCATAATGTCTCTAGGATTGCCTTAGAATTCCTTCTATTGCATGAGCTTGTTGGATTGAAATTCTTTTTGTGATGTTAGATAGACATCAGTATTATGTCTAGATAGTGAGCAAATTCCACATGCATTAGCTGTTTGCATATGTCCTACAACTAATTGATGAACTAGAGAGGTTAAATTAGATAGTTATTCAATTCCAAATGTGTTCACCTCATTAACCTTCTTTACTATATGGTCCATTTTGGTTCCAAATTGTTGTGAGTTAGTTGTTATGTTAGTAATTAGATTCCATGCAGCCTCTGGGGTCTTATCAACAAATGCTCCTCCATTTCTAGTATTTATCATGCTCCTATCCATTAGTAGTAGTTCCTCACAGAAGTATTGGATCAAGAGCTAGGGGTAACTTGCACAAAGTTTATTGAAATGTTTCAGTACTTGTTTAGGGTCTTTCCATCATAACGTCGAATACCACATATCTTATTTCTTATATTTGCAACTCGAGAAATAGGGAAATATTTTTCTAGAAAAGTCACTTCATCTTATGCCATGAATTGATGGAGCTTAATGGAAGGTAGTAGAGCCAATCCTAGGTCGAATCTACTAATGAGAAAGGAAAGGCCTACAACTTGATTTGCTCTTTTGAGATGTCTTGTGGCTTCATGGAGGAACACACCGCATAGAATTCCTTCAAGTGTTTGTGTGGATCTTCACCAGCAAGACAACAAAAAGTAGGCAACTAGTGTTTCAATCCAAATTTTAGTTCAAAGGCAACATCAAGATCATGGTACTCAATGCATAATGATTATTGATTCATGTCACAAGCGACCAACTCTTTCAAAGTTCTATGATTCACAGGCATGTCTTCCAAATTTAGATTGCTAGATGAGTTGTTGGAAATTAAATAAATGGCTATGTTTATCTTAGGTAATGAAACTCTTGTTTGTTTGGGTGTTGAAGCAGCAACCCAAATAGTAGAAGTATGTCGAGCTTCTCTTCTTGATTTTTACAAGGTTATTTCAATTTTTAGATTAAATTTCAACTTATAATTGTGAGAGGATCAAGTCATATACAAAACAAATTACAGAATAAGAAGAAAAAGGTAAAATTGAATAAGGAAAATTGGTAAATTAATGAAAAAAATGCTAAAAAATTCAAAAACCCTATCAAATAATGGGCCAAAAGAGGTTGGGGTCCTGATAAAACATGAATTCTAATTAACAAGTTGGTTTGTTCAACACTAGTAAGTTTCATCTCCAAATTTCACTGTTGAGTTCTACTGAACATACCTAAAAGATCATACAACTTAATAAAAAGAGCATGAAAACACCCAGAACTATACAAATTTGATAACCTAAATCCTAATCCTACAAAAACACATAAATTAATCAAACCAATCCTTAATAACGGTGCCAAAATCTTGATGGTTGTTAAATCCATTAGAATTAATTTTCTAAACTCCCTAAATTTGTAGTGTTAGTGAGTTCAAGTCGAGCCCTAGAGATTGATTGACTAATTTATGTGATCCTAATCTATCAAATATAATAGACTTAAATGAAAGAGGATTTTATATTTAAATTCGAAATATTAAATAAAAAACAAAATTTAAATTATAAAGAAGACTTTTATTAGGAAAACTTCAATTCAAGAAAGATTCATATATTTAATTCTTAGAGTGATCATTGACACCTAAATATTATTCCTTTTTAATTACTTAGCCAAGAATTACTTAGATACTATAATAATCCTTATCTTTCTTTTCCATTTTCATTAATTCAAGCCTAACACTCAAATTGAATTATTATTAATTAATCTAGTATTAATGAATCCTAATTAGATTAATAATAGCATTATGAATGTGAAGAGGCTAAGACTGGACAATAATTTTACACAATTACAAATCATTTAATCTGTCCTATATTTCCCTTAGGTATTGAACAAAAAATGGGATCATAATCATTGATCCCTAATCACTACCTATACTGAATTTTGATAATAATTATGGATTATAAAGTTTAGTTAGCAATAATCATAACAGACAATTAACTAATGGCCCTATTAGAAAATCTTCCTATGCAATTGCAAATCTATAAAAATAAAAAAACCATAAATAATCAAATCAAGAATAACCAACAAAACAGATTCGGTCTCACAATGATAATGAATTGAAATAGAACTTCCTTGAATTGAAAGATGAGTTTAGCTATTTATTGCAAAGAAAATAGAAAAAAACTAGAAGAAGAAGAAGAAAAGAACTGAGAGGGATTTTGTGTTCTTTTACCCCAGAGAAACTCATATTTATATACAAAATAGAGAGGATTAACCCTTCATGTTTCTGGAGTAATTCTAAGTAATCCTAATTCAACTAAGATTCTAATTGCTATGGTGTCTTTTTTAGTTTTGAGTGCTGATTTCGGTTGGCCGAAGGTAAATTAGACTTTGGTTTCTTCTAGATAGTTATAATGCTACTCCTCAGCATTCTAATGGATCAGGTCTTGCTCAAAATAGAGGTAACTTAAGTTATGGGCTAAAAACCAAAACTACTTCAAAGTAGTCCAATGTGTATTAGATTGTGTAACTTAACTTCATAGACCTCTTTCTTATTCAGAACAATGTAGTTTCAATTTGAGCCTTTCATAGAAGTTGTAGATATAAATCTTAGCTTTCTAATGGGCTTAGGTTTACATATATTAAAAGTCTATAGCATTAGATATCATAAAAAAACTGTAACTAGTTCAGGCTTCAGTGAGATTAGAATTCTATTTTAACTTTAAGGATAATTTTGCACTACCAAGTGTCTGAACTAGGCTTGGAACTTTACATAACAATTGTAGGATTTTGGTTTTAGCTTTTTAATGATATAAAATCATCTTAAACAAAGGTCTATAACTCTAGATACAATAAAAAGTTTGAAATAGTGTCAAATTACCTATCTTAATCTAAATTAATCATTTCATGGTTCCAAACTGACCATAACTAACCAAATAGAAGCAACTTTATTTAGCATATAAACTTGATAAAAGACTAAATTTAAAGGAAATGGAATATATAAATATTATACTCATCATGGATGGTGGTCAATGGTGAAAGGTTATGGTGAGTGGTGGTTAACGGTGGAAGGTGGTGGTGGACAATGGTTAACAATGGAAGGTGGTGGTGGGCAATGGTCAATGGTAGTGGTGGTTAGGTGGTGATCAATGGTTATAGCTGATAGTTAATGACAGAAAGTGATGATGAGCGGTATTCAATGGTAATAGTGATAATAGGCAGTGGTTAACGGTAGAAGGTAGTGATGGACAGTGGTCAACAGTGGAAGGTAGTAGTCAATAGTGGTGGTGGGTGGTGGTCAATAATGGAAGGTGATGGTGAGTAGTGGTCAATGGTAATAGTGGTGATGGATAGTGATCAATGACCGAAGGTGATAATGGGCAATGATCAATGGCAAAAGGTAATGGTAGATGGTGGTCAATGGTGTTAATGGTGATGGGTGGCGGCTAATAACAATAATTATGATAGACGGTGGTCGACAATGAAAGATGATGGTGGGAGGTGGTCAAAAGTGGTAGGTATCGGTGGGTTGAAGTGGTGGGAATTTTGTGAGGTAAGAGAAAGAAAAAAAGAGATGATTATTTTTTTTTTGTTTCTAGTTGATAGTGTAATTTGATACCTTGAGTGAGGGAAAAGTTTCAAATAGGGGGAGTTCGTTAAAATTAAATAACGGTAGCAAATTCTGCTACACATGAACTGCTTAGTAAGGAATTAGTTTTTTTATTTCGCTACCAACCTCTTCAATTTCCTAATAAAATGCCCCTAAGTGTGTGTTTATATGTATATAACCAACATTTTTCAAGAAAAAATAATTGATTCCTAAAATACAAATCCCATTTTAATTTCAATAATAAATTTGCCTTTTCTTTCTAGAGTACCTTCTTGAATTGTAAAAATAGTCTTTCCAACCCCAGAAATTACTTAAAATAGTGCTTTGTTCATTTTCAATTTATCTTTCTATTTAATTTATGAAATATTAAAGATGAAAGTAGAGTATTGTAGCTGGTAAAAAAATATGACTTTTTCTAAGTGAGATGACTTCAGAAAAGGTTGTCTTATAAACTTGTTTTCTTTCTATACTTTCTTTGTTTATCTTACTCGAGCCGAGGCCTAAAATCTAACACTACTATAGGTTGTCTTGTAAACTCATTTTCTTTCTAAACTTTCTCTATTTATCTTACTTGAGCTGAGGCCTAGAATCTAACGTTGCTATACTCTGGACTCTTGATATTCTTTCTTATTCATTTTCTCTCCAACTCTCTTTGTAAGTTCATTTTGGTTTCTTTAATTTTAATTTTTTAGCCTTTTTTTTTTTGATTTGGTTTAGAGTGCAAACTTAATTTATGTGTAATAATTGAATTTGAGTTTTCATTGATTGGTTTAGTTTTAGATTCTAATAAAAAAAAATTTGTGTAAGATATTACTAATGTGATTTTTCATATGGTGTGTTAAGATTAATTTAATAAATAAAATATAAGACTTTAATTCTATTGGTCAAAACAAAAAAAAAATTAGAGAAGTAGTTTTCTACAGATAACTACAAATTTGGTGGGAGTTGGTTATGAAAGATATATGTTAAGAGAAAATCGGTTCTATTGTTGCCTGTAAAGTTTTACACTTCTATTCTCCATCACTTAAGAAAACGTAAAGAATAATAAGGCTAAGGGACAGATAAAGGTTTCT
Source organism: Saraca asoca (assembly GCA_026873985.1). Taxonomy (NCBI): domain Eukaryota; kingdom Viridiplantae; phylum Streptophyta; class Magnoliopsida; order Fabales; family Fabaceae; genus Saraca; species Saraca asoca. The sequence goes on along the minus strand of JANHAO010000457.1, from coordinate 10,872 downwards.
GATCTTCTCTCTTGTTTGACATTTAAGATAATAAATTGTCATCAATTTTGTCTTAATCGTGGATCAAGGTATGTCTTAAACCCTTATTGTATTCTATGAAGGCTATATGTGAAAATCATAATTCTTAAGATCATCATTCATGTATGTTGAAAATTACATGTGGTATCAAAGTCAAGTTTGGGATTCATGGTTTTCCATTCACATTGCTTGATTTTGTTGATCCATGGTTTTCTCCCAAATTGTTCTTGATTGTAAGATTTGGGATTTTGATTCTATGATGTTTAGATGTTATTGATGAATTATGTATAACAAAGTATGATAATGATGATTAATGATGTTCTTGATCAAGATCATTTCATCCTTTATGTTTTCAAGCAAGCATGACAATCTTATATATATATATATATATATATAAGATGAAATTGTTAGTTTAAAAGAAGAAAAAAAAACCCAATTTGCATTTTGAAACTTGAAAGCCCTATATTTTGGGAAATTCCATGCTCTGTGTTTTATTTTAGTTTTTCAATTTGGAGATATATTATGTGGGTTTGTTAGTCACCAAAGTGATCAAATCCTTAAGTTAAGGTTAGTCCCAAATTGGATTATGTTTTTATAACAATTACTTATAAGTTTGATGCTATAAATGACATGATATATGTTGATATTATGGGTAATCGTGGTTCATTGTCATAGGGTAGTTAAGGATCGCCCAAAGGTTGATTGTTTGTCCTTATAATTAATAAGCATGAATGTTAGTAATTGTTATATACACAAATGGACTCGAGGACTCACGACCTCAGGATGCCAAAGATACTCCACAAAGCTTTGCTTCGCCCAGTGAGAAGCTGCACAACGAGGTTGTCCCAGCTCCATCCCCTTGAAGCAAGCCCTCACTTCCCGAGGCAGCGACCTAGCGATCCAACGAGAAGGTTGCAAGATCAGCTCGTCAAGCTGCCGATCACCCTGCTCGAACTTGCTACTCTGTTACAGCAGCACCAAGCTCACTACAGTAGACCCCATGACATCCTCGAGCCAGGAATTCCCATTTGGGACGCCCAATCCCTCACCCGGTCTAGCAACGATGCAGGATGGGTGCTAATTGACCCAGTCTACAGCTGACCTAGAGAATCAACCCTATAACCTACATTCTGCAACGACTAGTTTGTAGTCTTTTTCTATCTTTTCTCATTAATATCTTGATGCAACACAACTGTAGTTTGTAATTAATGCATGTAATTCCTCCTTCCTCTATAAATAGGATTGCCTTGTTAGAAGAGGAGTAGGGGGCCGACAACTTGTAAGCAAAAACTCTGCCAAAGTTATTTCTTAATAGAATATCCACCGTAGACGTAGGGTTCAATGCCGCCCGAATTTAGCCGAACCACGTTAAACCCGCCACCTCCTTTTGTATTTCAGGAGTAGTATTGGTTCTTTGAACTCTCCTTCATTGGCTAAAGTTTGGACCCTCCATACAAACCAAATTTCATCTTCAACATTTTGGCATTGTCTGTGGGAACTATCTACTCTCTGAAGTCTCCTTTGCAGTGCAACAATGGCCAGAGGAAGAACAACTCGGAGCTCAAACACTCCAGTCTTCCAACCGATGGACACTCCCATCGTAGAGGCTCATCAGCAGCACGTCGTTGTGCCGAAATCTCAAGAAGTACAGACTCCCTATCAGTCTCGATCGGCACTCAAAAACATAGTTAGGGAGTTAGCTGAAACTGTCAAGATGCTTGCCCAGGCACAAGCACAGAATGCCCAAAGACAAGAGAAAGTCATGGCACAACTCTAGCAGCTCCATGAGGAAGCTCAGAAAGAAGCTCGCAACAATCATGATAGCCAGTGGCTGGAGGGCTCCTAATGAGTAGAAAGTTCTGCCTCTCAGCACGAAGAGTAATGCCCGACAATGGAAGAGGTCCTCCGTAGGCTCGAACAGCTAGAAGAGCATCCGTAGCCTTAGAGCCATCAGCCTCATAATAAGAAAACTTTGCCATTTTCTGCGGAGATCGAGAAGGAACCTATCCTCCAGAAACTCAAAGTACCCGCTATCCTGCTATATGACGGGAACAGTAACCCGAGCGATCATCTAGATGCGTTCAACACTCAAATGGACCTCCAGACAATCGATTCCCTGGTGAAGTGCTGTGTCTTTCTCACCACATTAGGGGCAATGCCTCGAGCATGGTTCAAGTGCCTCCCAGCTCGCAGCATTGGCAGTTGCGAAGAATGCCAAAGGAAATTTGTTGACCAATACTGAGTGTTGAAGAAGCAACTCGTGCCTTCTTGCCACCTTGTGATGATTTTTCAGCGCAAGGACGAGTCGCTCAAAGACTATGTTACCCAATTCAGGCATGAGGCTAACTCCATGGAGAATCCCTCGGAGGAAGGCATCCTAACGGCTATTTCAACGGGACTTCGCAAAGACGACAAGCTATACAGAAGCCTCTACAAGTCCCCCACTCGAGACCTCACTGAGTTCGATGATTGGGCAACTAAACAAATAAGATGGGAAGAAACCTTCGGAATGGAGGAACCTAAGCATAAAATGGGCCACAACGGTCCTACCGCTAGGAAAAAGAGGGGTAGCGAGAGTCACGACAACCCCATTCCTCACCTCGCAAAGAAAGCAAAACATCAGCGACATGAAGCCCGCTTCAAGAGCTACAACATCTTATCAGACACACAAGATCGCATCTTTGCTGTGAAAAGGCACAATGAGGACTTCAGAAAGCCCAGACGGATGAGGGGACCTGTTAAGTCCAGAGACCAAAACAGATTTTGTGCCTATCACAATAAAGCTGGGCACACCACCTCAAATTGTCAAGCGCTGAAAGATGCCATAGAAGACCTCATCAGAAGAGGCAGACTACATGATTATGTGGTAAGACCATCGGGGCAGTGTGCTCAGCAGGCTCAGCGAGTTACCACCCAAGAGCCTGAGCCCTTCATCAGAACCATATTCTGATCCTGTAGCATTCATCTGTCATCAATGGTGACTATTTGTATCAACTTTGTATCCTGAATCAATGTAAATTGCCAATTGGCGAAGCATTTCCTAGAAAAAAGAGTTTTCACTCTGTCTTTCCAGTCTAGCTACAGTGAATGGTTTTCACCTCGCTACAGCTCTACTTCGCAATCTCACTTCAGCAAACAATTTTCACCTTGCTATGAAAAAATCGAGGGTGCGACGGCCTTGAGTCTACCTCGTAATGCCCAAGGGTGCGACAACCTTGAGCCTACCTCATGGCTTCGAAAACAAAATCGAGGGTGCAATGGCCTTGAGCCTACCTCATAACGCCTGAGGGTGCGACAACCTTGAGCCTACCTTGTAATGCCCAAGGGTGCGATGACCTTGAGCCTATCTTGTGGCTTCAAAAATAAAATCAAGGGTGTGATGGCCTTAAGCCTACCTCACAACGCCTGAGGGTGCGATGGCCTTGAGCCTACCTTGTGGCTTCAAAAACAAAATTGAGGGTGCGACGGCCTTAAGCCTACCTTATGGCTTCGAAAATAAAATCGAGGGTGTGACAGCCTTGAGCCTACCTCGCAACGCCCAAGGGTGCAACAATCTTGAGCCTACCTCGTGGCTTCGAAAACAAAACTGAGGGTGCGATGACCTTGAGCCTACCTTGCAATGCCTAAGGGTGAGACAACCCTTGAGCCTACCTTATGGCTTTGAAAACTTAAACAAAACAAAGTCATCATAACTTTCACACATTTTCCCGCAGCTCTCATGCGGATGAATTTTTCACAGCTTTCATGCAGATGAATTTTTTGTAACTCTCATGTGGACGTATCTCTCATGTCTCGAATGAGATTTCTTGAGTGCAACTTGCATGCACCCCCCTCTCTCAGTCACAACAGATTGAGCAGTCATGAAAATAAAGCATAGTTGATTGGCCAAAAAGAGAAATTTTGTTAATCATCGGAGTTTATATACAGCGATGCGCGAAGCATCCATTACGACATTTGAAAAGAGAAACAAGCTTGAACAACAAAAAGACCTCGGCCAACGAGGCGAAATTACATCAAAAGAAGAAATGAAAAAACAAAGGCAAGGAGCTTGACGACCAGGCACGACCATTCTAACAAGAACGAAAGATCGGTCACCAAGCTCACGCCTGCAGGAAGGACATTAACTCCCAGTTCCTCCTGCTTATTCCCTCCGATGCGTCCCTCTGAGCCAGGCCAAGAGTAAATCAAAAAGTCATAGCCGCCTGGCCAGGGTGCTGCACCACAAGCAACAGCCGGAGGAGGTGGCTCGAAGTTAGCACAAGACCCCCCAGGAGCCCGCTAGGCGGATCCTGCACCGGAGCCACGTACAATGGGCTATCCATGTCTCCCGCCACTCTGCAACAGGCTATCCATGTCTTAGCAAGCTTTATCGGAAGCCAAGACTCCAGAACACAGGGGACTCTTCAATCTCCTTCATTGAATTCCTATAGGACAAAAAAGAGAATGCCCCAAGCTATAAATAGACCCGCTCGGTCCTTTAAAAAATCCAGAAGACATCTATCCTGATCTTCATCCAACGGCCTGGAACTAGCAGCAGTGCCACGCCAATGGTCAAAAATGGCAAATAGAAGAAAGCATGGCCTAAAGCAGAACAGAATGACATTTGACATGACACTTCGATCAGGGAAGTACTCTGGCTGAAGATATGAATCAAGCCTTGGAAACATGTAACTCCCGGGCCGCAAAGCAAACTGAGAGTTGGGGGGCTTATGTTATATACATAAATGGACTTGAGGACTCATGACCCCAGGATGCTAAAGATACTCCACAAAGCTTCACTTCGCCCGGTGAGAAGTGGCATAGCGAGGTTGTCCCAGTTCCATCCCTTCGAAGTAAGCACTCACTTCGCGAGGCAGCGACCTAGTGATCCAGCAAAAAGGTCACAAGACTAGCTTATCAAGCTGTCGATCACCCTACTCGAACCCACTACTCTGCTACAGTAGCACCAAGCTCGCTACAGCAGACCCCATGATGTCCTCGAGCTAGGAATTCCTGCTCGGGATGCCTAATCCCTCGCTCGGTCTAGTAGCGATGGGCGCAGATAGACCCAGTCTACAGCTGACCTAGAGGATTAACCCTACACCTACATTCTGCAATGGCTAGTTTGTAGTCTTTTTCTGTCTTTTCTCACTAATATCTTGATATAACACAACTGTAGTTTGTAATTAATGCATATAACTCCTCCTTCCTCTATAAATAGGATTACCTTGTTAGAAGAGGAGGAGGGGGGCTGACAACTTGTAAGCAAAAACTTTGCCAAAGTTATTTCTTAATAGAATATCCACCGTGGACGTAGGGTCTGGTGTCGCTCGGATTTAGCCAAACCATGTTAAACCCGCCACCTCCTTCTGCATTTCAAGAGCAGTATTGGTTCTCTGAACTCTCCTTCTTTGGCTGAAGTTTGGACCCTCCATACAAAAAAAATTTCACCGTCAACAGAAATGTAAATGCATTGTTAATTATGCTTATATGTCTAAAGATAGTAAATGTTTCTAGTTGGTGCATGTTTCATTGCTTAATTCTATAAGATTCTATTAAAATCATTACATTGAATGCAGTGTATTGATGGATTGCCCAAAGATGAACATCAGTATGTATTTTATGGTTAAGTGTATTGTTTTCTAAATCTATGTAGCATGTTAGTATGTAACTCAAGGCATTAAAGTTTTATGTATTATTCCTTGTAGTACCTATGTCTATGCATCCACATGTTTCATCCATTCCAATCTTCAATGGACTAAATTTCTCTAACTAGAGTGAGTAAATCCAGTTTTACCATGGGATAATGGGTTTGGATTTGGCACTCCAAGTAGAGAAACTAATTGCTATTACTACTCTTAGCACTGATGAAGAGAAAGCCCATTATAAGAATTGGGAAGAGTCAAACAGATTCAGTTTGATGTATATATGGATAAGTATAGCTAGCAACATTAAGTCTGCTCTTTGATGAATACAATTTATATCGCTTTATACTTAGTATTTTTTTTTTCATATTTATGTGCTTAATTGGATGCTTGAAATTGGTTTTATGGTTTGCTTACTTTTTGTGCTTAATTGAATTTATTCGATAAATTTACACTATTTTAGGTTTTTGGGCATATCTTGAGCCCTAAACCTTGGTTTTGTGTGATTCTTATATCATTGAAAAAGCTAAGAGAAAGAGCTAAAAAATGTCATGAAGAGCCCCTAACCCATTTCGGTCATTTTGGAAGTCAAATGAAGCCTACAAACTAGAATAGAGTGCTAACCTGTGACTCAGAATCAGTTTTAGTATTTTCATCATAAGTAAAGTTTCATAAATCATTTTGGTGTAAACTTAAGCCTATAAAATAGTTAAGATCCATACTAACAACTTTTTTGGAGGGTTTGAAGGTAAACTACACTGTTTTGAATTAAATACATAACTATAGACCTAAGTTTTTAATTTTGTTATGGGTTAGACTACTTTGGAAAGCTATCTTGGTTTTTAGTCCATAACTTGAGTTAAGAATTGAGTTTGTATGCAAGTTCAAGGCCATTGGACTCCTGTAAGATAAGGCTGTAATTCATATGAAGGGAGCCACATCCATCAAAACCTCCTTCAAACCCTAATGAGTAGCCCAATCAAAAGGTAGTATAATAAGCCTATAAATAGTTAGCTGAGTCACAATTATAATACTTTTTACATTCATGCTTTGTATTGACTCTAATTTGGAGAAGGAGAGGAGCTTTACTAGGGTAAGACTCCTACCCCAATTAGTTATACTCTTTTCTTTAATTTTTGCATTTTATTTCTATATTGATGTGTAACTACACTCTTATCTCAATCTAAGGAAATTTCTGCACTAATTCTTTTTTTTATCATGAGACTTGTTCTTATTTCCAATTTATTCTCAATCTAATTCTCTTGACTCTCTAATTTTGCTGCTTATAATTGCCTCGGATGACTATTTAATAGGCCCATTAATTAATTATTCAATGTGATTTAATGCTAGTTAGATTTTCCATAGGCAATTTCATTGTTTATGGTTGTTTGGCTATGTGGTGGTAACAGGGTGTTGATATGTTGTTGGGGTAGATCAATTCTCCTAGAGAATTAAGGGTAGTTAGCTGGGATGCTATTAAGGTAGTTCAATAATTAAACTTGGTCTTTTCAGAACTTAATGCTATTGGTAAATTGGTTAAAGTGTTGGGCTTCAACTAATTTAGCAATAAGAGTCAATTAGGTGTTGGGCTTGATTAATTTCTTGGCCAAGTGATCAAAGTGGGAGTGAAACAATAGTGTCAAGGATCAATCAATAAATTGGTTACAAGAGTCCCTGGATTGAGCCTTTCATATTTAAATTTCCTTCATTTCTAATTCTGTTTTGTTATGCACTTGAACTGTTTACTTTAATTCTTGTTTCTAATTGGATAACTAACCCCCCATTTCATGTTGTAAACACATAGAAGTGAATCACCAATCTCTATGGACATGACTTGGACTTACCCTAGCTACTAGCTTAGGTAGTTTAGCATTATTTTTTACTAGTCTCGATAGCTGTCAAATTTTGGCATTGTTGCTGGGGACTAACTAATTTAATTCTTTGTGTTTTCAGTTATATAATATTAGGATGTCAACATTAGTATTATGCTTTGATTTCAATCATTATCCCCCTATTTTAGCATAATTTCTTTAGTTTTTTCAGTTTTCTAGCAAGGTTGGGTGGTAAAATTTTTGTGGAATTAGAAGCTCAAATTTAGCAAGGCATTTCTTTTCGACCTTCTGAAAAAAAACTCATAGCTTTGCTATGAACCCTTACCTATTTTTTCCAAATTCCATAATCTTCTATGATTTTTCAATCTTTTTAATATTTTTCAAATTATTTTGTTATTTTTTTTCATTTCAGTTCTTGTGATTTTTGTTTTCTTATTAAGCCTTTTTATGCATGACTTAACTCTCATATTCCTAAGCTAATATATGATCCAAAGATTGAAATAACCTTGTAAAATTTGAGAAAAGAGAGGAAGCACGAATCTGGCTTAGTTTAGGACCCTATATTAGATTCAGCACCTTCCTGTCTTAGTTCAGGTAATGTAGGAGATTTGTTTTCTTTAAGTTCATCTCCCTATTTAAACATAAGAAATATGGCATTCAATCATAGGACTTTGAAGGAGATGATTGCTCCAGACCTCATCTAGCAGCCTTTGTGCATAAACTATCCTAAAATTGAAGCTGCATTTGAGTTAAAGTTGGATTTGATGCATTTGCTACCTACATTTCATGGTTTGGTTAGGGAGGATCCTCACAAGCACTCAAAGGAGTTTTATATGATTTGCTTAACCATGAAGCCTCAAGGAACCTCAGAGGAGGAGATCAAGCTAAGAGTTTTTCCCTTCTCTTTGGCTGATTTAGCTAAGGATTAGCTTTACTATTTTCCTTCTAGCTCTATCAGCACATGGCATGAGATGACCAGACTCTTCCTTAAGAGATACTTCTATGAGTCTAGAGCTACCAATATTAGGAAAGAAATTTGTAACATTAGATAACTTGGGGAGAGACTTTGTATGAGTACTAAGAAAGATTCAAGAGGATGTGTGCTACTTTTCCATATCATCATATAAGTGACCAACTCTTGATCCAGTATTCCTATAAAGGCATCCTACCTATAGATAGAAGTATGATAGGTAATGCAAGTGGAAAAGCCTTAGTAGATAAAACACTTAATGCTATAAGGATGTTGATATCTAACAAGGCTACAAACTCATAATAGTTTGGCAATAGATCAAACTATACCATGAAGAGGGTCAATGAGGTGCAGACATCTAATTTAAAAAGACAAATGACAGACCTTACCCTGATGGTTCAGTAGCTCTAGCAGACTATAGGATAGAGCCAAAAGGCAAAGTTATGTGGTATCTACTTAGTCCCAGGACACGACTCTGGGACATGTTCTACCTTCTTCTAGGAGACTGACCCTTTCCAATAAGTCCAAGCCATGAGGAAATTTTTAGAAAATAACAGAAGATTCCTAAACTAGACCTAAGAGGCATACAACCCTTACTCCAATACATATAACCCTAGCTGGAGAGATTACCCTAACTTGAGATATGGTAATCATGCCAGATAGTAGAGCAACTATTAGTAACCTTCATATCAAATATAGTAGTACAACCAAAATTAGATGCATCAACAACAAAACTAGACCATAAGCAGTAGAACTAGGATTCAGTTTTAGTAGACTTGATGAAAAACATGGCCTAGCAGAATTTGTAATTCCAACAAGAAATTAGAGGAGAAATTCAACAAATAAAGCAGGATATTAGCACCATCAATGGCAGATTGCATAAAGTAGGCACTAGGATAACTAATTTGGAAAATCAGGCTGCAAGTAGATTGCCTTCCTAAACAGTGATGAATCTTAGGGAACATGCATGTGCCATACTATTGAGGAATGGCAAGGAAGTAGAGACTAGGGTCAATCAACTTGTTTTAGACCAAAAAGAGGCAAACACTTTTAAACAAGCAAGTAGACGTTAACCAATTTGTCCACCCCTCTTTTTCCAAGCAGACTAGCAAAGTAGAAAAAAGAAGATCAAAACAAAAGCATCCTAGAGACTTTTAGAAAAGTAGAAGTAAACATTCCCCTGCTTAATGTCATCAACCAGATCCTAAGATATGCCAAGTTCTTAAAGGAGCTATGCACCACGAAAAGGAAACTGAAAGGTAATGAAAAAATAAGCATAGGGGAAATTTTTTCTACTGTTATACAAAGAACAATAGCTAAAAATGTAAAGATCCAGGTACCCTTACCAGTCCATGTGTCATTGGTTAAACCAGATTTGAATATGCTATGCTAGATTTAGGTGTATCCATTAATATCATGCCTCTTTTCATTTATGCATCTCTAAATTTAGGACCATTAAAAGAAACTGGTGTGAAATTTAGCTTGCAAATATGTCTAATGCTTACCTTGAGGGAGTTGTTGAGGATATTTTGGTGAGGGTAAATGACTTCATTTTTCTAGTAGATTTTGACATTTTGAATATGGCTAATGATCCCTCAACCAAAAACTCATCTCCTATCATGTTAGGGAGACTTTTAACAAGAACAAAATTAGATGTGCATGCTAGTACTTTTACAACAGAATTTGATAGTTATATTTTAAAATTAACATTTTTTGTTCAATGAAATACCTTATTGCTTATAATGATTGTTCCCTATTTGCCTTTGATATGTTTGACCCCTTAGTGTAAGATGTGCTTAACTTAAATAACCTTGCTGAATTAGAAGCAGAAATCGCAGAGTTGTAGATAAAACCAGAATTTATTGAGTTATAGTCTTTACATCCTTCCTCAACTAAGTTACTACCTTCAATGGTCCAAGCACCAGTTTTAGAATTAGACCACTTGAAATATGCATACTTGGGAGAGGGAGCATAACTTCCAATCATCATAGCAAAAATTTGACTGCAACACAAAAGGAAAAATTGATCAAAGTGCTTAAGAACCATAAGTCACCAATAGAATGAACCATAACAGACATTAAAGATGTCAACCCCTCCATGTGCATGCATAGAATTCTACTAGAAGAGGGTTCCAAACCAACCAAAGAGCCTTAAAGAAGATTAAACCCCTTATAATGGATGTAGTCAAGAAAAAGTTCATGAAACTTTTAGATGTTGGAATCATTTACCTAGTTTCAAATAACAAATGGGCCAACTGATGTTTAAAATTCGTAAGTGCATGGTATAGCTATAGCTAGTACCGACAAATACGAGTTGATCTCATAGGGAAGTTATATCAATTATTAGAATCTTTACAACTTAACTATCCAAATTAATTGAGAGAAAAAGAAAGTAATAAAGAATAGAAAAGAAAGAAATAAAGAAGAAA